>JAGFPH010010836.1:0-37722 GCA_018207615.1 Philaenus spumarius
ATACAATTACGTTAAAAAGACTGAAAATACCAACCACCACGGGCAACGGCGTACGGGTCAGCTAGTTCTTATATAAAAGAGAATACATTTATGGTCTTGATTTTATAGAAATCTGTAATTACAGTTTTATTTTGTTTATAATTATAATTCCAAAATTACAATATTTTAGACGTTTCTTTATTATAAATGGGACTTTAGAGAATTAAACATACAAATTAAATTCATATCAACAGACTGCAGTTCTAACCATGGGCGGATCCAGCCGGTATCAAGGAGGTGGCTGTCACCTATCAATTTTTTGTGTGAAGCCATATCCGTGGGAAGTAGCAAAGTTGAAATTCGGATTCAGCATAAAAAAAACATATAGAACGAGTGAAAAAACTTCTATATTTTTTTCCTGAAACAAGCACCATCGGAGACTATTTGACTGGACTAAGACTACGTCTAGGTTCTAATGAATGTAAAAAAATTGTTCATAATTAAAAAAGGACTATTATAGAAAACCTCTATTTTCAGTAGGGAATCCCCCTTGTAAGGTAATGTAGCAGAACATTTTCTTAATGCTTGTTTAGTCAAATTTATTAATTAAATTTTTCTTTTTATATAATACTTTATTTTTGTTTATGATGGTAAATTGATTTAAAAAAAGCTAAAATAAATAACATTTTGAGTTAAAATATGTTTATCATTTCTACCCCTAACTTAATAAAGTAAGAATATGATGTAAAACATATTTAATTACAACAAAATTGTGATTGATTTTTTTAAATAAACTAACTTGGACAATGTATATGCAGTTAGGGATAAAAATCCTTTGGAGGTATTTCATTTTTGAAAAAAAATTACCATAAAAATGAAAGAGTTAAACTCCAATTAAATCTATATAGCAGTAGGCCTACTAGCTGATGGCTCCATCCAGCTTTGCACGGATAGATAAATCAAAGTTAAATGTATATTAAGAAAACATATATATCAATAAATATATTACACTATATATTTCTTATGGGGATTTTTAGTCATTTTGACCTCCCCAAACTCCCCTAAAATAAATTTTTTTTAAAACCTTTCTTAGCGAGCACGTAGGGCCTAGACATACCAAATTTCATTCCAATCCGTTCGGTGGTTTTTGTGATTTCATGATGAGTGAGTGGAGTGGTATTTGTCAAAAAAAAAAAATAAAAAAAATAATAATAATAAAAAATTTTGGAGAGGACTATCCTTATCACCTAGAGGTATAAAAAATAGCCTACTTCCTATTCTCAGAACTACCAAATATATACAAAAAATTTCATAAAAATCGGTGAAGCCGTTTTGGAGGAGTTCGATAACACACACTGTGACACGAGATTTGTATACATATAGATTAATTTTTAAGTTATAGGATTTAAATTTGGAAATCATAGAACTTGCAATGTAACGTAATATATGATTTCCAAAATGGCCCAATAAAGGTTGAAGCATTTTTCTTACTTAGTTGAGTGGGATGTCAATTTAAATGGAATCAAGTGGTTATGGGAAGTGTCAGATTTGTACAAAAATAATCTTTGACTTACCGGTATCATTGTATTTGGACAACCTAATAGAACTCCGATCCAATGCAATATTTCGTTCCACTGGAAATTTGACGATAGTGGCGTTATCTATTGGGGAAACGACGGAAGCTGTGTGAAACACCAATGCTACCAATGATTTCTCCCTAGCGCTACCTCGCGGTGCGATCATGCACTATTTTCGCGACAACCTTTTTTTCAGCACACAGCCCCCGTATGCATGCATGATCTATTTTATTATTCATGATCTATGCCGGTATGTCCGGTAAGAAAGAAATACATGTAGTATAAATAAAACAAATACACAGATCTTTCAATAAGGTTATTAATCTATAAGTACAACATAGTTACATTGTTTTAATATTGTCATGCTGTAAACACTTTTAACATAAATAAAATAATATAATCCTTACAATTAACTTTGATTATATACAGTTCTTAAATGTTTATTAATCGTTCAGTCAGGGAAGGAGGCTAGCCTACTAATACTTTTAGTGTAAAATGTTACCCTGGTCTACTATCAGATTTATTTAGACCCTGCATTCAACACAGCCTAATCAGATGGTGGGGCTAAGAAACAATTACTGTCTAGAGTACTGGACGAGGTGTAAATATTTTTAAATCAATTATTTAGTCACAATTTTCTGTTAAAAAAAGATAGGGTATTTAAATATTTTTGGTTAATATAATAATTTATTTTAATCAATGTTTCCTTTATTAAATTGCAATAAATAACTTTGGAAAAATAATACTTCAAACTGAAGTCCTAAACTGATGGATGTTTTGTTTAAAGGCAAGAAACCTGAGCAGTTATCATCGCCTGTAAACTGATGAAATACAATATATTATAAATCAGAAAATAAAAAAATATAATGTCTACCGACACAGTAGGCTTGGCCACCTTTCCTAAGCAAACAACGAATGAAGAAATAACACTTATTTTAATGCATATTAATTTAAGATTAAGAAAATATAACTCTAAATATACATTTAGAAACATACAATCTCGTCAGTCTATGCAATGAGGTAGTCAGTACTCTAAGCAAAGTACCGAAAATAAGTATACTTGGCTTGCTTTCAGATGGTAATTTTTATTTTATGGAGGGTCAAAAACATATTTGTAGAATTTACTAAATATTGTGTTTCATAAAAATGCCGTTCTTACCAAATACCTACAGAAAATAGTATAAACTGTTAAATCAGACAACATTTATTTCTTAAATTCACAAGTTGGATGAAAAAACACAATGTGGGCTTGAAAGGCTAATAATACATAATTGTAGTAATTTTACAAGGTAAGGCTGGTGATTTCTCCTGGGACCAGAGTTTTCATGGGGTTTGGGTTTCCCAAAAATAAAGTAAAACCTGAAGTTTTGTCAACACATTTTTTTCATAATTTCATTACAATTTTCTCCCAGTTTTAGATCATACAAACAAAAAACAACTAGCAAGTAGTTTTCGGAATACCTATTAATTTTCTAAGACCCTGAATACAAATTTGTAGAACTAAAAAAAATTTCTACCAAGTGACATATGATGTGCAGTTAGTTGTATTATTACATTAACAAGATTCTTATAATAATTAATGTGGTATTTTAAAAACAATGTACCACATTGTTATAACAATATTTTAAAACAAAGAAGTGTCACAGATCTATTATACAATCATAATATTATTAGTAATATCAAATAATGTAAAATTTTAGTTTTCAATTGGAAATATCCAATGTATGTCTGTAAGAAGTATACAAAAATTGATTTTCTCTCCAAGGCACTTTGAAAGAAAACCTTCTGTTTTTAACAATGTTTAGAATTCATTTAGTAAACATGTAATACTGTGATTTTGAAATAGTCATTAAGCTGAGTTCTGCTTGTTCAAGCAAACAATCTTTGTGTGTTGAAATAAATTACAAAGAATTTTTGTTTCTCTATAGCCGATGATTTTGACACACCATATAAGTAAAGATACCATGTTCAGTAGTAAAAGAGTTAAATACTTGTCCTTGAAATGTTTTTGTTTAACTAATAGTGCCTTTATAACTTTACTTTACAATTGTTTAACAGCAGCCATTTTTTAACCACTAATTGACAAGGTATTGAATCAATATCCCCATTCTGTAATTGGTTATACAGTTCGGGACCTTGTTATTGAAAAAACCAAAACTTTGGATAGATCAACCTTCACTACTAGAACAACCTTTACATAAAAATGACCACCTGTAAGCATTAATTACTTTTATAAATCATTCCTTTATTTTCTTATTTGCTAAAATTTGTTATTCAAAATTATATTTAAAATATGTATATATTTAACTTATGTAGGCACATAATATCACATACGAAACATCATTATTAAACAATAAAAAAATTTTACCAAGAGGGCATAGAACATGTATTATAGTAATTAAACATTGCGTTAAACGAGAAAATATCACAATTCTTAACAAGTACATTTTAAGCCCATTATGGTAAAATTTTGTAGGTTAACAATTTTGTTATTTAATACACATTATTTTGAAATCGATAAACAAATTTATATCATAGTTTATAGTTTTTTTTCTAAGGTAAATACATATCCATTTATAGTTTGCATATTAAAATTCAATAAAAGTTTGGATTTTAAAATTATTAAACTAAATAATTTACATAAAACGAACAAGCTGCCTGAAAGGATTGAGATATGAAGTGGCCTGTCACCACTGTACAAATATTGTTTCTTATTTGTTTAATAATATGATTAAAAAAAGAAAAAAGTTGTTTCTACTTTTTTCTTCCAGATACAAGTAAAAAGAAGAGAATATTATTGCAGCCTTCCTTACAATAGATAGAATATTATTGTAGCCTTCCTTGCAGTAGATAAAATATTGTTGTTTTCTTCATTGCAATAGATAGAATATTGTTGTACCCCTTCCTTACAATAGATAGAATATTTTTGAAAAAAATTCAATAAAAAGGTTAAAAAAATTCTTGGTTTGAAAATATCACTATTCTACAACAGTTTAGTAAAATGTAAACGTTTTATGTATTTTTTCTATGTGAGTGCTGCTGACAATTGGCACACCGACCACCGTCTGATGAAAACGCTATACAAAAAAAAAAAAAAAAAAACAATTCTGTGGTATGCTGATATATTAAAATATAATATTATTAGTTCAACAACATTTTTGACAAAATTATCCTGTACAAGATATATCTGGAGCCTATTTTACAAAGTTACAAGTCGGAAATTAATTGTAAGTTTTGTACAAGTTAAGAGCTTGTAAATTTAACAAGCTTTGTATAAGTACAAAAATCAGTAAAAGTTTAGAGAAATATATTATAAACCCAACTTTAGTAGACTATTCAAGAAAAATGTGGTCTAGTTCTTCTTAAGAATTTCAAAAGATAAAGAGTAAATTTTAGTGAAAGAGTTAACTTTCATTTTGAGTCAGTATATGACTTAATTGATGTTTTAGGGTGGGCGCACACCGAACCAGTCTTTGACGAGACGGTCTTCAACGAGACGGTTTTCGTCTGTTGTCTTGTGCTGACGCACACCGCATGAAACCGAACAGAGGGTCGAAGAGGGGGGAGGGACGATTTGATTCTGAGAAAATTACGTCTTTAAAGAGTGTTTGTTTACTTTTCAAAAGCTATTCCTATCTAGTATCTCTGTTTCCTTCAAAGTGAACAAACAATATGTCTTCCGACTCGGAAGAAGAGTTTTGTGCTATCACAATATGGCAAAGTATATTTGGTGAAAGTTTAAGAAGTTATTGGATTCATCCTATAAAATGAAGTTAGGTCCACGGAGAACACGTTAGTTAAATTCATTAGGGAAATGAGAAAGTATGAGGATAAATTCAGAAATTACACACGAATGACGCCGCGTACGCTCGATTTCCTATTGAACTTAATTAAACACCGGATAAAAAAGACAGGATACCAACTACAGGAAAGCTGCAACTCCGGGGGAAAAACTTTTTGTTACATTGGTAAGAAAATTAAAATAAACCAATTTTTCTTTTTTAATACTACATTTATTTGTTACTTAAAAAACACCAACACTTTAAAATTAACAATTAAACTTAAACACTATCTATAAAAAAACCTAGCACCGTCAAATTACCAATTAAAATTAATCACTGTTCTGAAAAAACACTTTTTTTGTAATAAAAATTAAAAAGCTAAAATTAACATTTAAAATTTAACATCTTCCCATTCCTTCTCCACTGCTCCTCGATTTTTATGGTCCGATAGCTTGTAGATATAAATTACCGGCCTCTTTTCCACAGCAGAAATTAATCTTTCCGGGTCGCATGACATCTTTGAAAATAAATGTGCTTAATTAATAATAATACAGGTATTCCTCGTGTCTTCACCACAGATAACACTACAAAAAATTAAATACATTTAAAAAAATTAAAATGAGTTAAAAAAGTTGGTTAATATTACTAAAATGTATGTTTAAAACACCTACCGTGCGAAGTTGTCGAAGATGAGACGAGGTAGTAAGGTCGGCTTCGTTGTCGAGTCGAAAACATACTGTCTGAAGCGGCTTTGGTGTGCGACGGTCCCCCCTAGCACAACGCTTTTCACGGCAACCTAGTCGAGCCCCGACGAACTGTCTCGTCGGGGACTGTTTGTCGACTCCGGTGTGCGTCCTACCTTAGAATGACATCTGTACACATTTTACAGTGAACTTGTCGTTAAAGTTAACAATGACTTGTTACTGACAAGTCCACAAAAATCTTTGTACAGCGGTGTTATTAACATTTAGTAAATTAGTAATTAGTAAAAGTGCTTTAGTTTTACAACTGTTACCTTACTAACAAGATTTGTAAAGACGTAAAACAGGTAACTTAAGACAAAGTGATTTGCCTGTGATTAATTCATAATCTAAACATGTAAACAAAAATTGCCTTGCCCAATAAACATCGGAGGAAAGCATGAGAGTTCAATTGGCACTATATGATACAACAGGGTTATTTAAAGTTATAAATATCTTTGACTTACTGTTTAAACTTTTATAATAGTTAAATACTTGTTAGGTATTTGTATTATTTTTCAATAGGTAGGCTGGGAAGGATTAGCACCTTCTGTTTATACACCACTGAGGCCTACTGCTGGACATTCTTAAAAACCAGCCAGCATGTTTATAATTTGCCTCCATAATTACCATATCACTGAAGAAGCCTAATACATTACTTCTTGTTAAATAATTAAACCTAGAAATACATATAACTAATGTTCGTAAGGACTTAAGTAATATACCTGTATAACATAACCTTCAACATCTATAACATATAAAATAACTTTCACTTTGTTAAGGCATGTGTTTTCAATAAGAGTTTGTCTTATTTTAACCATTATTTAGTTGTTGTTAAAACAAACAAACCGACGGTATAATTAGACGAAGGAATACAGGCTACTAGAAAAATCAAACATAAATTATTTTGTACTTTAACAATAAACTGTTACCTAATTTCTGAACAAGGTATTTTATGCAATAGCTAAATAAATCAAATACTATCATTATTAATACTTAAGATATGGCCAGGAAACTCAGTTATAAAAAAATAACATTCCAAAACTTCAGGAGCCATTTCCTCACATCAAAACTAGAAACAAATTATACAAATGTAATAATCTAATGTGCTTAGTTTTTCAATGAGACTCCTTCTTTACTTTAATACAGTAAAGCGCCAATAATTCGGACTTATTGGCTTTGTGACCTATCCGAATAATCAAAAAACTCGTATAGTCGGAAAAAGGCTACACAAACATTAAAATATCAGAAAAAACTTAAAACTTTACACATTACTTCATTGTACGCTAAATAATAGTAAAGTAATAATAGGCCTACTGTATTTAAAACTATAAGTATTGTATGGTATTTTCAAACTATAAAAATACAGTTGTGTCGTGTGTAGTCCTATTTGAACAAGTCGAAAAGAGTCAACTGCTTCACTACCAAAGATTGGTTCCGCACTGCCAGATCTCTCATTCGTTTAACTATGAGTAATTGAAGGAGATTGCATTCGAGCTATCTCTCCCTCTCCTTTAAAACAGTATCGAAACATTCAAATGCACTCAAATCGTCTTCCTGAAGAGTATTGTCTAATAAGGCTCTCTAGAATTTTGTCAGTCAGTATTTGGAAATCAGAAACTGTTGAATCATAGTTCAGCCAATAGTTTATATCATCTGAAGTCCATTCACAACAACCAGGAATTTGTTTAACAATGATCTGGATTTCCTCCATTGAGACGTCGTCTTCATTTTCTTAACATTTGGGCTTCAATTTTTTCTTCTTAGCTTATTCCTATTCTTTTTGTTGAAAGTCCATACATTTTTTTCCAGGCTCTCTTTAAAGTTACAATTTTCACAGAGTTCCACGAGACAGCTAATAGTCAGGCAGCAGTAGTCTTTTAAGGCATTTTTGGTAGGCCAATAATATACCCTCTACATCTGCCAACAAGAGCTTCCTTAATAGTTGTCTTTGATAGTGGCGTTAGTAGACTCTAACACCTCTGATTCATGGGCTACAGCACTCGTCTCTTTCAAGAAGATAAGTAGGGTCATTATCAATAATTAACATGATATTTCCTTTTTTCCCACAGCCTTTGATGTTTTTTAACTGCTGGATCAAACACTTCAACAAACCACCTTGTAAACAATGAAGCTGTTATCAAAGATTTTTTTTACCCTTATAAATCAGCGGAATTTTTTGAACATTTTTTAAAGCTTTAGGTTTTATTGACTTACCCACCAGAAGCAAATGGATTCGATGACTGCCTGTTGTATTAATTCAAGTAAAAACTGTCAAACGATCTTTACCAACTTTGTGACCAAGAGCTTTATTTCTTTCTTTGTAACCAAAGTTGTACAAAACAGTGCTTTCCACATAAGGCCAGTTTCATTGTACAAAAAACTTTGGACCGTAAGCCTCTGTAACAGTTTTAAATTCCTCCAAAAACTATTCAGCTGCATAGTTATTGGCAAAAAGTGTTTCATTGCAAAAAATCAAACTCTCAAATCAAACCTAACGTTAAAGGTGTGAAGACAACCACTTCTCGCCTTTAACTCGGATATACCCTCAATTTTTTGGAGAATAAGCTTATGAAATTTTGGAATGATTTTTTGATACATTCTTTATATAAACAAGAAAAACTATGATTACTTTATATAATAACTTTAAATTATAATACTTATAATATATGAAAAATTACCATACATTTTGTTTTCTTTACAATTAAAAAATTTAATTACATTAAACTTTTTAAGTCCTATAAATTTCATCTACTCTTAAAGACAATTAACCATATATCTCGTACTAAGGTTAACACAATGTTAAATTTTACCATAGTTCTTCGTAAGTTAATGTTGCCAATATTAACATTTAATACATTATTTATACAAACTAAATCTTGTGTTTGGGTTATGTCAGTTCTTCGCCAACGGGTTTCTTTGCTGTACTTTGACGTCTATGCCTAACTAAGTATTCTATACTCCATGCAGCAACACATGTTAAAACCATCGCTGATTGCATGTGGATACAGATAGGATAGCTCTGTGTGTAGTCTCGAATCCAGCCTAAACAAAGAAAATTTTGTTAGTTTATTCATGATTTACAATTACAGTAAAGCCTCTTATATCCGGATCAATGTGGCGCCGGCTGATCCGGATATAAAAAAATCCAGATTTGAGAGAGTTTTTTTTTTAATATGGGTAAATTGGTTGAAATGAACAACAAATCGTACATTATACATTTTTATTGTTAACACGCTAAAAAAGAGTACAAACATTTTCAAACAATCATTGTATTTAAGTAAAAAAACTAACGGACTTAAATATATAATTTATGTGAATTAAAGTTCAGAAAAAGTACACAACTTGGGCCTATTATTAATATTCAAGTTAATACAATTATGTAATGTACATTAAAATGGGGAAATTAGTAAAAAGTTTGACTTAAATACAGTACAGTAAAATTTAAGTTTTATTTGCACTCACGTCATTTATTTTTTTGTAAAAAACGATGTAACTTAATTGAGGCTTGCGTGGATCGCTAAACCCGCTTCTTTGACGAAATATCTCTCCATCTGCGAAAAAGCAAGAGATCGGCCGCTATAGCTTCTTCTTGTTGTTCGATGTAGTCGATCAGATGTTCAAATGCCTGGAATGCTCCACTATGCGTCATCGTTTGTTTTGGCTCTTCATCTTCGACATGTGCTGGCTCTGTGTCCACTAAGTCGATATAATATCACTCTCAGTAAATTCATGAACTTCATCTTCATTCATCCACTCATTTACTTCATCACTGTTTATTTTGTCACAACCGGGAACGTTTCTTAGAAATGAACGATTTCTTCGTTTGTTTCATTATCTTGTTTTTCTGTTTCTGGCTCTGCATCATTCCACTGATCACTTGCTTTGTGGTCCAATAGCTTTCTTCAGGATTTTACCAGTGTTGTTGGCTGGATGTCATCCCATGCACTATAAATCCATAAGGCAACATCTAGCATGTTCACGTCTTTAAGTTACTCGGTAACACTTTTGCCTACGTCCATACCCGCAATTATCACCGACAGTAACTTACGGCGGTATAACCGTTTGAGTGTTTCGAGGACGCCTTGATCCATTGGTTGACACAGTGAAGTTACGTTGGGTGGCAAAAACACACACGTTATTTCACCACTTCTCAATAAAATTCATCGGCAGAGGGATGTGAAGGGGCGTTGTATAGCAACAAAATTGCCTGTTTTGGCAAGTTGTTTTTTTTCTGAATATTTTTTGACGGATGGGACAAACTGATGGCTAAACCATTCCTTAAAAATTGCTGAGTTCATCCGGCACTTTTTTGCCCTTTGTACCACAATGGTAAAGATGAGTGGTTCTTAAAGTTTTTGAATGCCCTAGGTTTCTGCGATTTTCCTATCAGGCACAGATTTACTTTATTTTCCCCCGTGACATTGCTGCAGGCTAAAACTGTCACTCTTTCTTTTTTCTTTTTACAGCCTGGCGCACTAACTTCTTCCTTGAAGGCTAGAGTGCAGCTTAGTAGCATTTTAAAATTCAAACCACTTTCGTCGCAATTGTACAGCTGGTCCCCGCTAATTTCTTCTTCATCAAGCAGGTTATGTAAAAAAACTTTAATTCCACGTCTTTTTCATTCACCGAAAGTAACGCCATATCGATTTTTCCATTTTTCAAGCCACCCTTCACTAGCTTTAAAATCAGACTCGTATTCCATTTCCTTACTAAATTGAAAAGCCTTCTCTTTTAAAATGGGCCCTGATACAGGCAGTCCTTTTGTCCTACACTGTGTAAACCACAAAAAGAGCGTTTCGTTCACTTTTTCATTTACAGGTGTCTTCATCATTTTTGAATTTTTGATGCCTGAACCTGAAGCCTGATTAGAGCACCATTTTTCTAATTTTTCACGGGATTTTTTCCAGTCACTCACCGTACTAGTTCCCACACCCATCTCACTTGCAATCTTTTTAGCAGTTTCTCCCGCATCCAATCGCTTAATTGCGTGAAGCTTTTCCTCGATTGAAAAGACAGTTTTTTCTGTTTTTCAGCCATTTTATAAATAGGAAATCTGAATGTACAATAACTAATCCTACGCCTTACTAAAATACAGTACACTATGTATACACTCTTAAATAAAAACTACAACGAACTGGTAAACCAAGCACTTAAAGACTCAGTTAAACAAGTCGCAAAAGAAATCGAACAAACTGCCAAACATCATGCATACAACAGAACTGACTACTATACAGTATTACTATTTCCGGAGGCATGAAGCTGTGAGATGGGTAGGTACATTGTTTATAGTGTAGTGACCTTGATCTTGGCCACCTCCCCTAGCGCTTGCTTTCTACGAATTCGTAGAAACAATGTCCTACTGCCCAACTCAAAAACATGATAGATATATTTATTATTTTTTACTACGCCGGATATCGGAGGTTTCGGATATGAGAGGTCCGGATTAGAGAGGTTTTACTGTAATTGAAGTGCTTAGGTTTGTTAAGATATTTTTAAGTGTTGATAATTTAGTTTTTCTCTTCTACTGTAGTACCAGTATTACAAGTAATGAAAATAAAAGTAAACGAAATACAACTAATCCTGCTGATGAAATAGTTAAACTAACTTATCAGCAATAATTTGTGTTGTAATACATTAAAAATATAATCATATACTGTACTTAAATAATTTTAATAAGCCAAAGGGTATAGTCCTAATACAATACTTTAGAACCATAATGTCTCTGTATATAAAAGAACCAAATATTCACAAAATCTATACAATTATTACCATTTAAAAAATTTATTTAAAATAAAAATCATTCAAAATATTTTAGGAATACTTTATTTACACTGTAATTCAATAAATATTTTATATAAGTCCTCTAGGTATTTAGATAAATATTTCTACTTTATTTAGACTTCGAAGACGTTTTATGCAGTAATATACTTACTTATTTGAGTCTACACTAACTTATTGTCTCCTATTGATAGTTTAATATTTTTACTCTTCATTTAAATATTAAGTTGCTATTTCATTGTTCAGTTTTTTTCTTACTAATACAAGTCTCTATTAGTAAATTTTGTTAAACTTACAATATATTTTGGTTGTTAGTTTGAAAGTATAGGCCAGTATCTTTTATTTTAATGATTGTATAGTTACACAAGTGGATTTGACTTTTACTTTGTAGCTAGGTATTAGTCCTTTAATATTTTAACAAATAAAATTTGTTTGAAGCTATATATATTCTATACTATCTAGGGCTTCTACAAATTATTGCCAACGAGACAAATAGAAAAGTAGTATTGTGCCTCTATTAATAGTATTTAAATTGAAAACTTAGTTTTTTATTCGGTTTTGTTTGCTTATTTATAGTGAAATACCTACATTGAAAGTTAATAATTTATTAACTACTAGCTGACCCGGCAATGTTTCGCTATTGCTTAATTTGAAACTTTGAAAGACTGTAATTCGTATCCCTGAGGGCCGATGTAAATTATAATGGGATTCTGCTCATTGCTTGATTTACCTAACCTAAAATTAAATTCAGTTTTTGATCCAAATCAGTTGTTGATCAAAATCAGCTGTTGATCAAAATCAGCTGTTTCAAGCTTTTCATACAAACAGCTGTTTCTGATAAAATCAAAAGAAATATTTCTTCTTCTTCGTTAAGATTGACCTTCCATAAGATTAACATTGAAACTTTGAGGGCCACTGGGACGTAGCCCTAGTGTCCTAGGACTTTGGTAAATAGCCTAAAACCTTCCCAGGGTTAACCTGTGTTACTATGCAAAATTTCAAAGCAATCGGATGGACGGTTTGGTAACGCATAAAGGACAAACATACAGACAAACGTACAAACAGACATACATTGAATTTTATATATATAGATGAGGAGGTCTTGTTTATAATTTCTATTCATTTTTTTATTTAAGAACGCAAAAAGCACTTCCATATATAATTATATGGCAAAATTAAGCAAATACCGGTACAAAGAATGTCTATAATGCAACTACTGTATAAGGGTTTCATTGTACTACAGGACCCTAAAATTCATTATTTAAAATAATTATTAAGGATTGAAAATTGAATGAAATAACTAGAACAACAGTTGTATAATTTTTTGTATATTAGCTTCGCACATGACCAGTTTTATGTTGCATATTTAAGAATCAGCAACAAAATGTATGATTCAGAGAAATAATAAAAATTTAATCTAGCAAAAAACTTTGCTTTAAATAGTTTTATTTATATATTGTACAAATGTAAAGCATTTATTATTGAACAAAATTTTTTCTTGGATCTTTTTCGATAATTATTTCAACAAGTAGGGAAGCTCACAAGTCCTGCTAGTATCCTATATTATTAATCAAAGGAGGAAATATGCTTGGCCACAATTCAATAAGGATCCTAGCAGTATTGCTACAAAAATCTTGTTACAAACAAAATCCAAAGAAAAGATAGTAATGTAAGAGAAAGATAAGATCTGCTGAAAGCGATAAGAATTTGCTGAAGTTTGGTACTTCACAAAGGAACATGATTAAACAATGACTGTTATATTGTGGTCGTTCGGTGACTGATTAATCAGCATATTAAATAATTTAAAACTAGATTTATTTAGATACATTTAAATGGTTAAGGTACACAAGAACAAAATCATCATACTGTACAGCAGGAAATCGTACACTACATAATCTTAAACTAGCATAGAGGAAACATTGATGCCAACATTATACGACAATATCTTACTACCGGAATAGTAATATACAATGACCAATGGCAATGTGTTTATTACCACATTTTGACAAGTAGTTCTTGAGGTAAATCAATAAGTACAAACTTTAAAATTTTTATCAAAATGGATTATTACTGAGCTTTGCCTCATCAGCAAGTTAAATTCATATTTGACTTATTCATAATTTGAAATGAACTTGTTCAAATTAATTTATAAAGTTATATTCAAGAATGCAACCAAAGAGTAGACTCACCGTTTAACGGCCCAAACGCACAAATAAATATTCCTCTGGAGACCATCGACAGACCCAAAGCTGGAGCAAACTTCTCCAAAGAAGCATATTCTGAGATTACCAAAGGAAAGTTAATCAGTGTTACTCCTCGGAAAAACCCGTGGACAATAAGAGCAATGATCAACCTCGTCCATTCAGTCTGCTCTGCTAAAACTTAACAAAGTAAATACAACTAATTAATGTAGACCTATACAGTTTCAGAGTACAGAGACAAGGACGGGCCGGGGTGCACGTGTGCGAGTTGCTATTTTAAAATAAACTACATCCGCATATTCATGCCCCTTTACGTGTGTTTGTGTTAATGTTTGTGGAGTGTTTGTGTATAATTTATAATTTTTTGACGCGCATTAAACAAATGCAAATCATTTAAAAAATTTGTTTATAAACGGCTTGAAAATGCTTGAAAAAATAGGTGAAACGAACGTAACCGTATAGAAAGTGGTCAAAACAGGACTGCGAGCAGTACAAGGAAGTAAGGTATTTATGTAAATATATCCAGTCCAGTAAGGCAAAAAACAAAAATAAATCATGCTCATATTGGCTAGAGGTGAATTAAGAAAAGATTTTTGGCCTTTAAGGGTTAAAACAACCCTTAAAGCAATAAACATTGTTTCTTATACTTTCCTTAAAGTTAGAAAGCTGATATTTTGTACATTTATTTCTTACAAGATATATATATAAAAAAAAAAACAGTTTTACGTTTTATCTTGTTCTGCTAAGGGGTTAAATTTAGGAACAACCCCTAAATCTATAAATATTAATTTAATACCGCCAAGGAACGTGAAATATTTGGTACACATATTGCTCATAGGCGCTATAAGCACACTAAGATAGGATTTTTAAATATTTGGCCTTTAAGGATTGAAACATTCCCTAAAACAGTAAATGTTGTTTGTTTACTTTCCTTTAGGCTGAAATTTTTTACATTTATTTCTTACAGGATACATATAAAAATTAAACCAGTTACGTAAAATAAAAATACATTTTGTTATGTGCTGTTAACCCTTTCCACTCGAGTGTCGGGGCAGCCCCGCAGCCTACTAATCCGCACGAACTCCTATGTCGTGCGAGCCCATTCGTGCGAACATTCTTTGATTGCATTTGAACGGACGAAGTTACATTGATAACCGCTATTGTTGATGTTTCATATGTGCTGCTATCTTTGGAATTTTTTTAGAACCATTTGAGTTCAGTTTCTGTGGTAAATAAATCTTAGAAAATGTAATGATTGCCGTCTTTGGCCGCTCTGTAAACAGCTGTCTGCTCTCGTCGTTGTTTGGTTTCTACTTACTACGCAGTGTTTTAGTGAGCTTACATGTTGTTTAGTTTTGTTGTACTAGGTTATTGTGTGTAATTTCACAGTTTATTTTTTAATATTGTTCTTTTTACAATAATGATTATTGTGAAATAAAATGAACAAAGATGACGGCGGTTTGTTACAAAATGACAGTACTGGCAATGGAACTTTTGTTTCAAACCTGAGTGATTAAAATATTACCAATAAGTTCCGAAAAAAGCTTTTCTTACTAGTTTTGACTTATATAATGCTGTTGCTAAGCAATAAAATAAATAGTTGAGGCAATTTTGTACAAGTTGGTGTCAAAACAAATTTTTTACATAAAACTTGTTTTTCAATTATAATTTTTTTATAATGTATTATTGTGTCTAAAACATTTGTAAACCACTTAATTTTGTTTGTAAGGACATAGAAAACCAAAAACAAGCAACAAATATAGGTATTCCCATAGAAAGTTTTTCAAAAATTCTTGTTTTTTCCGGTTTTTTGTTACGAATTTCTATTTTTTTCAGTAAATAAAAATTTAAAAAATATATTTAAAAATAAAATTATATGTTTTATTTCATACCAATATATACTTTAGTCACAGAAGAAACTACAAATAAAACATAAGCCTTTTAGAACTGACAGAAATACTTCTTTTTGAATAAACAAATTAAAGTGCAATATTCGCTCAAAATTAAATGGAGCTGATAGCAACACTAGAGCCCTAGTAATTGGAGTGGAAAGGGTTAAGGGTTGAAAATGTAATAACAACCCCTAAAAGCAATAAATATTAATTGATATTCTTTCCTTAAAGCTAGAGACCTGAAATTTGGCACTTATTTATATTAAGAAAATATTTTAGATGTAAGCTGATCCAAACAATCCCGATCCATACATTCGCTTATTAAAGACGTATTTGAGTGATCTGCTAACATCTAGCTAAGACTATGATTTACCAGTCTGTAGATTTAGTGTTTGGAAAAGAAGACGCTCTTCACTCTGATTTTTTATTCATTTAATTTATTTGGCACACATACCGTGACAAAGACGATTGACGATAAACATGTTTCACTGTCATGAAATATAATAATAGAAGAAAGAAAGTGAGAGAAAAATATTACAATTAATTTTGAATCATAGTGATGAAAAAACAAACTCCCTATAGCGAAGCAGGGGTATTCAGCTAGTATATTATTTTCTAAAACAATACATTATTTAAAAAAACTAATCATTCAGAGTTGCTTAATTGCAAAAACTAGGAGTTGAAATTATAAATGATTTTTCAGTTATGCCATGCCTCTAGTGTTGCACATATGTGCCAGTGGGTAAATTTTCACCACACCCCAACTAAATGATCAGTTTTAAAAATTTGAAAGGTGACCGGGACCAAAATGAGGAAACCTGAAATACTTAAATTGATATTCCGAGTACTCCGACAGACATGACTGAGTGCACTATGGTGTCAGACACGTTGATATTTATTTGTGTTAGTGTATTGCAAGGCTGTTGGGACCAGAACAGAAACTCAATAGGTCTGATACTTGTCGTCAACTTCAAGAGCTGTTAACCCGTTACGGTGATGGATTTTGGCAACGAATAATAACCACTGACAAAATGTGGATTCCTTATTTCAATCCTGAGACCAAAAGTCAATCCAAAGAATGGCACAAATCTGAAGAAGAGCCTCCACTTAAGGCGCGTGCAGAGTTCCGTCTGTTGGAAAGGTAATGCTTACTGTATTCTGGGATTGCAAAGGGATTATTTTTATGGATTATCTGGCAAAAGATACTACATTTATTATCCGGACCACTGCGACAGGCACTTGTCAAAAACGGCCTGGAAAGTTGCAGAAGCGTCCGTTATTGCAACAGGATAATGCAAGACCACACACCGCAAGAAAAACGAAGGATGTTTTGAACGATTTAAGATGGGAATTCCTTCCGCACCCACCTTATTCCCTGGATCTTACACCCAGTTATTATCATCTGTTTCCAGATTTGAAAAAACCCTTACGGGGTGTTCGATTTTAAATTTTAAATCGCCACAACACACAGTTATAAAATATGCAATAAACAGGTGGATTGACACTGAAAAAGTTCTTTGAGAAAGGCTTAAAAAAATTAGTTCATCGTTGGAATATTAAATAGTTTGTTGTATTTAGTTAAATGGAGATTGTGTTGAAAAACTACATTGTAATATTGATAAAAATTAACAAAATAATAAAAATTATAACTAAATTCCCAGAATTTTGGAAACATCGCTTGTATAATTTACTGAAGGGTGCGCTGCCCCTCAAATATAACTAAGTTAAAACAAATTTGAAATGAAAGTTAAGATGAATTTAAATAAATTAAGAAATTGTAATTTAGGCAAAAGTTTATATATATATTTATGAAATTCTGAATTTGAGTCCTTTTGGACTATAGGCTGAAAGAATTGCTATCTATGCCACTCCAAATAAGGTTTTGTCGAAGAGAACAGTTTAGGTTAACCTTTATAATTTTGTTTTAGTAATAATGAATTTTATATAGATAGATATATTGCACTAAATTGAATAAATAATTTTACAATAAAAAATACATATCTCAGCATGAAGGATATATTAGTTAAAAAAAAAAAAAAAAACATATTGAGTAGCTGTCAAGATTGTTAACAATTTGCAGTTGCTCAGAAACTAAGCAGTGATGGTTATACGAGTATGTTCATTGCATAACTGGCACCAGATTAAGATCTGGTATTTAGAAGAATGCCTTTGAGTAAACTGGTTGTTGTCCGTAAGTTATTAAGTTGATGTTCGTTTTACAGTAAGATAGACACACGCGCCTTAACTAAAATTTTCAGTTAGTTGAAAACTTGTGGCATTATTAGTTGTACTTAGTTATGGATAACAAAACTAAGACACTAAATCATTTTTCATTAAAACTGCATTCTAAACTGTTATACAGTCTCATTGTATCAACAAATAAAATATTAATAATGACTACAGACTTGAGTTTAGACATCTAGCTGAGGTCGCTCTACGCATGCGCCAATATTTTTTGTGTATTGCTGGGTAAAGCTGATTTGCTATTTGTGATCGCATTAGCTTACGGTGTAGACAGACTGGGTACGTGAATATAGACTACAATTTCTTATGTTTCAATTGAATTGAATGACTCGTGTTTTGAATAACGGCACAGCTACAGTGAGACAGAAAGAAATAGCTGCAATGATAATGTAGGCAACAGATGTGTCAACTTTGCAACACTACTAGACCTAGAGAACCAAAAGGGTTCCACATTAGTGCCAAACTACCAGATGAGCACATTAGTGCTACCTAAACAATTGTAAAAGGTAGAATCAATATAATAGCTCAGTATTACATGTGTACCTTTGAGTAACAAGAAGAAACTGGTGCAAATATGAGGTGTCAGCTATTTTATTAGAAGCAAGTATTTGATAGTCAACTAGGAATAAGACCGTATGTTGCATGTATGAGTCGGCTTTTTACTATGGCGGCAGTGAACGTGACAAAGGTATTTAGTAGCTACAGCAGACGTTACCTTCATCCGACTTATAAGAATTGACTCGCTACCATTTCCATAATAAGACAACAAAAGTTGATAATCTCTCATACTTATTCAGGTTACGTCAGTTGCTTCCTGCCTTTCCAGCAAAAAGAGTCTAATAAAGATGTAATTTTCATAAAATGGCTTTTCTATACATTAAAGAAAACAACGAAACACAAAAGAATGACAAGGATTGAATTTTCAATTGTACATATCCATCATATTTTATTTTACAAATGTTTTGTTTTTCATTTAACCACCTTTTATTATAAGTCAAAATGTTTATTCATTCCTCAATAGGCTACTCAATCACACTCAATTTTGTGAATAGAATCAACAAATCTGTGAAAGCGATGTAAATTTGTTTGTTTTATTTAAATCTTTGAGTGTTAGAGGAGTAAATGAAAATTAAAACTTCTAATCTAAGGAAGTACGGTAATTAATTTTGTTTTAGGTACACTTTTACTTGTCCTTTCAATCTGATGGATAGATAGATATTGAGCACTTAGATCTTAAACAAGAGTATTAAGCTGTTGTATTTTTAACTTAACTTTTCTCTATCCAACCAAAAGTCTGGTCTTGATGGGGCCTCATAAGAGAGAGTCTAGAGGACAATTGTTGGAAAATTATAGAGTGAGGTTTTCCAACAACAACTTTGAAAGCTCATATTTAATAACCATTGTGACAAAATGAATATAAAACATATTTAATAGAAATTAAAAGACCTGTTCAGCAACACCAAAACTCAATAAGGTAGGTACAAAACATTTAATTTCTATTTTTTTAAAATTCAGCCTGATTTTATAATAATATGTTAACAATATAATTTACATCAGTTGATAAAAGTTGAAGTAAAAGCTTACTCGATCTAGCAGTAGCAACGAAGAAACATCCAACTGCAAATGTAGCTCTGCGAGTATAAGGCAATCTATCATATATAGGCGGCATAATAACCCTTGCTATGATATCCGATATCGCCATAACAGAAAGAGCTGTAGCAGTTTCTCTCTTCGTATAACCTAGATTAGCCATGAAGAAAGGAACTACCATTTTGAAGTTCAACTCGGCTACATATGCTAAAGATAATCCAAAAAGTATGTTTAAAAATATGGGGTCTTTTAGCAAGTCTAAATCCATCAAAATGGAAAATTTGCCCCAGCATCCTTTTTCATCTTTCTTTTTCTTTTTTATTGATGGTTTCTTGTTGTTATTCACTGTTACTTGTCCATTTGCGTATTCATTGTTGTAGATAGTTTTGATTTCTTCTGGCTTCGTCTCTTCCTCATCTTCACTGTCCGAACCCTGTATAAAATAAAATACATTAAAGTTATTTTATATAAAATTATACCACATTTGCCGAGATATTCCATCCACTATGTGTACCTGACAAACGGTTTAACATAGAGTTTTGAGTTAAAGTCCAAATTTTGGAAAACAAAAATTTCTGTAAGAGACATTATTTTTGATCTAAATGCATCTTAGCACCATGTTTACATTTAACATTTCTGAGAATCATTCCACCAATTTTGAGTACTCCCTGTACTTAAAACTTAATGTAAATATTTTTAACGTGAATAATTTAGTGGGAAAAAAATTTACACCAAAGCACTGGGTTGATCCGTTTGGCAATTAAAAATCAACCAAGTACCTAGAAGGCCTAAAAGCTTTATACTACAAGCAGGTCCGGATTACCCATAAGGCCAACCTAGGCCATGGCCTTGGGCGAAGACTTGTGGGAGTGCCGGGAATAAATGAAAAATGTTTTACTTCTAGTTAAAAATGCATTCAAAAGGGCATACATTAAACTGTTTTAATAGCTCAAATAGCCCCCGGAGAATTTCTAAAATATGAGTTTTAATATGAGTCAAATATGTAAAAAAAATTTCATACCCCCGGATGGAGGCGTAATTTAGAACTTTGCCCTAGGGCGTAAATAGCTGTTAATCCGGGCCTGACTACAAGAGCCAATTAAAGTGATAATTTCTTAATTTGCTCATCATAATTGGTATTAATTACTTTTCAGTGTAGCCTATGATTTGCTAAGACCAAAAAGTTGGAAGAAAATCTTTGACGATAGCCTATGTCGAGTTTCATATTATTTTAATCATCTTATATTATAATTACCTTTTCTTGGAAGCTGTCATACAATCCTTATGTTTTTCGTCAATCTTATGCCATGACGGCCGTCTCAACTATTCATTCAGTCATTGTCAAATGTTACGGTTCGCGCACTCGGAACATTGTTATAAACATTAAATTAAACCACTACGCATATATACAAAAGACACTGCAATGTACATTGAACACATATAAATTAACATTTAACGTCGATGGTGTGGAAATCATTAGCACGTGCTACTTGCGTTGAGTTTAAACTCGTACATTATGTGTTCAATGTACATTGTAGTGTCTTTTGTATATATGTGTAGTGGTTTAATTTAATGTTTATAACAACGTTCCGAGTGCGCGAACCGCAACATTTGACAATGACTGAATGAATAGTTGAAATGGCCGTCATTGTATAAGATTGACGAAAAACACAAGGATTGTACGACAGCTTCCAAGAAAAGGTAATTATCGTTTAAAAACAATCCAGTTTAGGCTCCCACAAACAAAATATGCATCTTATATTTTTGAGTTCAATGCTTAATCTGAAATCAAACAGACCAAAAAATGTTGATGGTCATTTAAAATTGTAAATACTAGAACTACTAATGAAGCTGTTGAAACAGAGATGTCACTAACAACCCATAATAAGTGGAAAACAGTATTGGAATGTTTCTTAAAACACAAATCAGTCCAGACTTCAGGTACGTGGAATAGTTTATTTGTTTAGTATTTAAAGAAAATATTGTAAATATAGGTGTACCGGTACTATAAAATAAATATCCTTACATTTTTTCAATCTTCTTTACATTTTATAATATAGCCTAATATACTTACTAAATGTATATGCATCGTGCTGCCCATCAAATCAACATGAGACACATTGGATATAATCGAAGTCTTGCGTTTCCTGGCTGGTACAATGGTAGCCCCTGAAGTGTTTCTGGGGATTTTGACGGAACTAATCTTTCTTCCAAAGTTAGACTGACTTCCCATCCTCTCACTGGCAGTCGTGCTCAGCTGCCGATTCAACGCCACGCAACTAATGGTACTAGTGTTACGAGGAAGGCCTAGAAGGGATTTGGACAGTTCACCGTCTTCTTCTTCTTCCTTTTCTTCTTCTTCGATTAAAGTGTTCAAATCCTGAAAAAACGATAAATAAAAAGTTTAAAAAACGTAAAAGATAAAATAAAAAGTTGGATAAATAATAAAATTTAAAGACCATTCTATTTTCAACAGAATTTACTTGAAATTTTTAAATTAGATAAAGAGGGGAAAATAATTCATTACATTTTTTTAACTACTCTGCCAGGAAAAGTTGTATTGGTATGGGAAGGAAGAAGAGCCAGAATAATCTGCAGCTGAGTAGAATTCTATAGATGTTTCTAAAAACATTGACTTCATAAGAGTAGCCTTCTGAACATAACCCTATTAGTGCCCAGCCTCTAAAGTAGTGTACATATCTTAGAAGATTATGATCTCACTATTAGTGTTAATCTCAGAATAAGTGTGGTAGTTGTCAATGAGACGTTCAGCATATCACATTTGCAAAAAAGGACGTTACATGAGTGCCTTGGATGAATTCGATATTTACAGGACGTTTAAACAAGAATCTACTAACATATTAAATGAACAACTCTCGTTTCACTCCAATACCTTATATGACAGCGTTATCAAGATGCAAAGAACGGAAACGACGACTCAAAGATAGATAACTATTTAATAATAAAATAGCCAGTCTCGAACCGTTCGTCTAAGAGTGCGCACCGACCAACAGGTGATCGATATCGTGTGTTTTTATAATTTATGTAAACATGTTTTTATTTTTTTGTATATGTAAACTGCAAAGATCATTGTTTTAAACAGTAACGATCTCCGCATGGTAATGATCTGATAATGGGCTCACACAGCCCGAAACAGCAGTAATCATAACAGAACTAACAGTGGAT
This sequence comes from Philaenus spumarius, assembly GCA_018207615.1. Classification (NCBI taxonomy): domain Eukaryota; kingdom Metazoa; phylum Arthropoda; class Insecta; order Hemiptera; family Aphrophoridae; genus Philaenus; species Philaenus spumarius. Next base: position 22,973 of record JAGFPH010010836.1, read on the forward strand.
TAGTTTGGCGTACAGAAAAAGGTAATATAAATTTATTTATAAGTTGTAGCTTATTACATTTTAAACATTACATTATTTACCATCTTTCAATTCTGAAAATTAAAAGTAATGAACAGAATGGATATTTTAGAATTAACGAACTAAGATAGTGCCCAAATATATTAAGATATTAATTTAAAACATGGTACAACAAATAAAACAAATTTTTTTTTATAGAAATTTTAATAAATGCATTTTTTGCACTAGATTTACTGATTGTGACTTAGTGGGTACAGATGTATACATACTTACACACAGACATCATTCAGTATTAACACATAATTACTATTTGGTCATCATTTATTTATTAAACAGTACATTCAGAATGCAAGTTGGAAGTAAAGACGGAAGTAAATCACAGCTAGTTTCAGAAATGCAGAATAAGTATTCCTGACCGGGTTAAAAGTAACGGGAGACAAATCGAGCAGTTTTTAGGATCAAACTTGCCGACTAGACTTGTACCGTGTGGTTCCTTTCCGTCCCTTTTTTTTTTTTGGCGATCTGTTATAGTAAGTAATAATAGCCAGTAAGGTTTGCCTGTTATACTGCAGATTACATTTTCAAAATAATAATCTAAATCCCATAGTGGCTAAGAAACATTATATAATTTTTAAAAGTTCTCTTTTTTTCTGCGAACAAAAGTGCTGCTTTTTAAGCTCGGAGGCCATCCTGATAGCTATGGAGTTAAATAGGATCCTAAGGTCCATTGGAAGCAATCTTGCCATCACACTCCACATAAAAAAAAAAAAAAAATAATAATAATAAATGGCACAAATTGTATACTGAAGGAAAAAACACACACATACTCAAACACACTTAGGTCAATTATTTTTAAACAGGCAGAACAAAACTAAAACATCCTTTTCCATTGATGTCAGACACTGAATCATTAGTTCATTGGGGTACGAGTTGTTGGGAAAAATAAATGAGGAGGCATTCAGCAAATGGAATTAAAGGTAGTTAGAGAATTGCCGCATAATGTTTCTATTGCTAGTAACGATAACTAGTAGCGGTTAAAATGTTACAAGGTTAATAGATACTCCACAGACGCAGTTATGATACTCAGTTATGATCATCACTGCAGAGAATCAGAGTAAAAATCAGTAAGTGTCACCACAGAGTGACGACAGTAACAGTTGATGACAAGATCTACAGCTGTCATTTTCCCCATTACCACGTTCGACCACCACTATAATTACAAAAGTTTGTGGAATGGCTTTGGTTGCGAGGGGGTTAATTTGACCAAGTCGACAGGGATGTATACATAATTACACACAGACATCATTCAGACATATGTCAGTTTTTGGACGGCCCAAACACCTTTTACGTTGAGTTAAAACACTACGGAACTTGTCAACAATACTTATCATTACAGCATTACTTGGCGGCTGTTTGTGAAATCGTTCTTAAAACTCTAAAGCAGTTCGGATCAAACTACGACCACCGTAATGATCTGTACTGCTATGTTAGAAATTTCTTTGTAGTGGAAAGAACCATAACAGCATCAACTTCAAACAAGAAAGTAATAACAAACATCATGGCCTGACAACAATCAACAATGCAATCAGCTGTTCTAAAAACCAACTGCAGCTGCTTTAATTTCAGTACTGTTTATTATGCACACCATATGCAAAAATTAACCTAGAATATTCAGTTTCCAACTAGCCACTATTTTACGTTTAAAAAATTCATATATTTTGAATGGTTAATGATACAAAGTTAAAATTACTTCAACTTGCATTAGAATGCTGAAGTATTGAAATCATGCGGTAATATTGTGTGTGTCTGTTTTCCTGTATACACGATATAAGCACTCGCATACGTCGTAGAAAACTTCTGGTGGTACCAAAATCTTCGAAATTATATTTCAGAGATTTTAAAAGCTTTCTAGCGTGAGTCGTAGCGCATCGGGGTCATGTTTTTGGTTGAAAATATTTGGTCAAAATTATGAAAATAGAGTGAGGAGTATCGTTTTATATGTTTTTGGGTACGAAAAAACCAATATTGAGAGTTAAAAAGTCATAGCGCGTCAAGGTCACGTTTTTGGGACAAAATTTTGAAAATTCTGTGTGGGGTAACGTTTTATATGTTTTTGGGTACGAGAAAACTGATTTTGACAGTTAAAAAGTCGTAGCGCTTCAGGGTCACGTTTTTTAACAAAATTTTGAAAATATTTGGGCAAATTTTTAAAATTCTGTGTGGGGGTATAGTTTCATATGTTTTTGGGTACGAGAAAACCAATTTTGAGAGTTAAAAAGTCGTAGTTTCAATTCGTGTGTTCCTTCCAGACTAGCCGAAATCTTGAAAAAGTGTTCCATCTTTTCACTAGTTTTTATGCTACTTTAGCGTTGTAAAGATCTAACTTAAAAATCAATAAATTAATTTCCTTTTTTTTGTGTGTTTAATTTCCTTTATTTATTTTAAAATGCCAGCCATTTGAGTTCTTTAAACAAAAATCATTTGAAAATGGTGTTCTTATATAAAACTATCAACAGGTAAAACACATTTTCCATATTGTCTTGCAGCAAATACTAAAAACATTACTGTAAAAAGACGTTTATACACTTTGTACATAATAACATGTCCTACAGTACAATTATGTTTATTTGATAATGTTCTCAAATATACCTGAACAGGAACTGCTTCTTTATTCTTGTCTGGGGGAACTATTGGGGCTAACTTCATGTGCCACTTGACTGGTTGTAGCAGTGATGCTCCCACAGCTGCATTCAATGCCAACGCACTAAGCAAAAGCAACGTTCCTTTGAAGTCGTATTCTTCCATAAATATACTAATAGCTTGAGGCATAGCCATGAAACCTAGAGCAGTTCCGGTCATAGCCAGACCCACAGCTTGGCCTCGCTTGATGTGGAAATAACTGTTAAGAGCTACTAGTGTAGACGCTGTGGCGAGCCCAAAACCTAAACCTGTTTATAATAGTCTGTATTAAACTTATTAAAATCACGAAAGAAGCACATTAGTGGTACAAAAAGCTTTTGTTATAAACAAGTAAATCTATTTAATAATAGTTATGTAGTAAATACATGTAATAAAAAATGTTTTTAATTTCTGTTGTTTCCAAACGCTCAATTGCTTCAAGCTTGCTGAATGGTACTATTCTTGCTCTGGTGTAATCTTATTTAATGAAAAATATCTCACCACATAAAAAAAATCAAGTTAGTTAACCAATCTTTGTTACGATATGTTGGCTAATCTTCAATATTAGGCTTATAATAAGCTAATAATATATATGTCCAAAGCTTAATGTTTAATTTTGAGGATTTCCTACATTAGAAAGCAAAAACTCAGAAATAGAAACCTTTTAAGATCACTAATTTGTCTGTTTATTACAATCGATTTTCTCTACAACGGATAAAGGCTTCACAGTGAAATTTGACACGGATATAAAACATACTAACCCACTTCTATTATAATAATCAGAACTCAAAAAATATTTTATATAGTGGGGGTATCATTTGAACAGCCTTAATTTAGGGATATCTACCTAATTTATAATCTTTACGGTATGTAGATTTCAAGATTTGCTAAAAAAAAACTGCAACTAATTTGTAAACAGAAACAGTTGTGCTAGAGGTTTTTGTTAGAGAGATGAAAAATATGTTTGCTTTCTTCTTAGTGCAGTAAGAGAATACTGTGTTCGGGAGCTGTCCCCTCATTTAACATGGTAGGCCTAACCATAACCCACGTATAATTTATTTCTGTCATGATTATTATTCTTAATTCTTAGAGTATTATTTGCTCTCAAGAATTTTATACCCTCAGTCCTTCTATCAAATGTGAAATACAACCTGCTAGAAATAAGAGGTTAATGATGGTGTTTGACGAGTTGTAGTACCATGTGATGACAATATATTTTGTTTAATATGCAAGGTAACTTATTCTATAATAAAGTACAATTAGTAACATACCTCCGATAACACTATACGTGAGTATAATGTGAAACATGCTGTGTGCCGTTGATGTCAAGAACAACGCTATGGCACTGAGTAAGGCACCGAGCAGACCAACTTTACGGTATGAGAACTCTTTAATCAGCGGCCCAACAAATAAACCTAAATCCAAATATACATGTTATAGTTGCTCTCTTCTGGTATGACAAGAGTACATGGGCGCCCATATGATATTTTCTAGGAGGGGGCTAGACCGGGATATGGGCTTAACATGTTCACTGCTAAGGACGCACATGTGAGCTTGATACTGAACACTATGAGAAGCGGCCGACGCACAGTGCATTGCACGCCAACCGCCGTATTGGGACTATTTTCAATACACCATGCATTGCATGCTTCGCATACCAACTCCTATATTGGGAGTATTTTGAATACACAATTCATTGCGTGCTTCGCATGACAATCCCCATATTGGGACTATTTTTAATACACAATGCATTGCAAAAAATTGCATGCTTCGCACACCAACCCCCGTATTGGGGTATTTTCAATACACAATGCATTAATTAATAATATACATACTTTCCCTGGGAGCTAGGGGGAGGGGGGGCATGGCCCCCCTCTGCCCATAGGTATGGGCGCCCATGCAAGAGTATCATTATCAAGAATCAATAAACTGTGGATGTAATGTATACATAGTTTACTAAATAATTATAATATATTATACACTATAAATGAATAGAAGAATTAACCTTAAATGTACAATAGTAATGGAAGTTCACTTTTTGTATCTCATATACAATCATATTCCAGGTGCTGGGCCATCAACAGATATCTCTCATTACAAATAAATATTCTGGGAACTCCTTTTAGTGTACTCAAATAAATCCAATCTGATTCCTCATAAATCCTTTTATATCTTCAGATGTATATCTTGGTTTTCATGTCAGAGGAAAACACATTTCTACCACTATCAAAGCAAATAATTTACATTTAGTATTTGTGAAATTCATTGGTAGTGTTCTAATAGAATAACTAAATTTAAATTATATTTGTTATACAGGTAGAAAAAAAAAGTCTGGAAACGGTTTAATATTTTGTAGATAGAGAAAATTTGAAGGTAGATGTGATTGAGGAACCTACTTTATGTAAAAATACTATTTTATTAAGAGTTCCAAAAAATTATCCGCCATCTTGGATCCGTTATTTTGAATGTAACTTTTTTTTTAAATGGGAATGTGGATCATGTGTACATCATTTTGATGTAGAATTTCAAGAGAAAACCAACGGTGAAATTTGCTCGTCCATATCTTTAACCAATTAAAAATGGCGGCAAAAAAACACCGAAATTGTGTTTTCCGATTTTGCCCCATTTTGCTGTACTATTTAAAAAATATAAATTCTTCTTCTTTTTGGATTCAGAACTAAATAAGCTTTCAAACAATATGCCACACAACGATATTTGGTTAATCACTCAAAATCAATTTTGAAAAAATCAAAATGGCTGTAACTCAAAATTTTTAAATACTCCCAAACTTTTTTGTGTGGCATATCGTTTGAAAGCTTATTTAATTCTGAATCCAAAAAGAAGAATGATTAATATTTTAAAAAAATAGTACAGCAAAATGGGGCAAAATCGGAAAACACACAATTTCCGTGTTTTTAGCCGCCTCTTTTAATCGGTTAAAGATATGAATGTGCAAATTTTGCTGTTGGTTTTCTCTTGAAATTCTACATCGAAATGATGTATCACATAACCAACTTTCCATAAAAAAAAAAATACATTCAAAATGGCGGATCCAAGATTGCGGATAAATTTTTTGAAATCTTAATAAAATAGTATTTTTACATAGAGTAGGTTCCTCAATCACATCTACCTTCAAATTTTCTTTATATACAAAATATTAAACCGATTCCAGACTTTTTCTACACCCTGTCTTTAAGGTACAAATAAAAAATGTTACAATTTTTTAAATGTGTGATATATGATTCTATATTTTTTCAAATAAATACTTTAATGAACTATATTAATAAAACTACTATAAGCAACAAAATTAATCTTTTACTGCAATAGAAATTACAATTTGTACATATTTCCTAAAAGATTGTATTTGCTTCACACATCATAACATAGTACATAAATTATTATTAAGAAAGAAAATAATAGGTGGCTAAAACTAATAATTGAGGACCTATGAGTGCTGTCTTCAAATTATATTACAGTAATATTAGATGATGTTTTTTGATTAAAAATATTGAATTAATATTTGGTTGAAAAGCTATAAATTGATTGTTATGCCTATTAGTGGAAAACATCCCTTTCCAGGAATTTTGTTTTAATTTGAAATTTACTTTCCAGTTTTGAGGCTTTGTCATATTATTCTTTAACAATATAGCTAAATTTGGTAGTTTGCTTGCACTCATACTGGCCATACTCGATCTTAAGTATTTTATAACTAGTAGTTCTGTGAACAGTAGACCTAGCTCATTGAAATAGCAAATGTGGTTTTGAGCTTAGGTTAAAAATGGTGTGCCAGTAAGGAAGTAACCACAACTCACTCACGGCCACACTGACGTACCACAGGAAAGAGCAAGACAGCAGGTAGCGCGCTCTCTCTCTCTCTCCCTAAAGAATAAATGTATAAAAACATGGTTAAAATTAAAAAAACTTGAACGATTTTTAACAAATTTGAAGTTTGCTGCCATTTTGGGAGCTTTTTTTTTTCTTTTTTTGTGGGTTGCAAGGTCGTAAACAGAAACCCTGCCGGCGTCGACCAAAATAGATCTTTTGCCCCCTTAATTTTCCTAATAACTCCCACCCAGTGATACCTGTATTCCTGATAAAGGAACAAATGCTACCTATTGGGTTTAATAGGATGGTTTCCCTTTCCCGCCATGGTGGGCCCAGGGTGAAAGTTCTGGCTCTACCTAGTGCCTCACATTCCAGAAGGATGTGTTCCGCCGATTCTTCAGCCATTCCGCATTTCCTACATATACTCACCTCAGCAATCCCTATTCTATGTAGGTGTTTCCTGAGATGACAGTGACCTGTTAATAGGCCAACCCCCCATCTCATGTTATCCCTTCCTAGCGAGATAAGTTCTTCTGCATGTTTCCTGCCTGGCTTGAACAACTTCCTGGCGAGTCCACCTGTTCCTGAAACCTTCCAGGCTTTGTCTTTGCCCTCCTGCATCCACATCTCAACCGATGCTCTGGTATGCCCATAGGAAATCCCAAGCACCGGCTCAGGGCCCACAAGAGGAGCCTCAGACCCTTTCCTGGCTAGCTCATCTGCTCTCTCATTACCATCAATGACTGAGTGCCCAGGGACCCAGCACACAGAAACCTCGTTCCCCTGGCTAAGCTTCATCAATGCCGAGAGGCAGTGCCAAACCACTTTAGATTTTACTCTATATGAATTTAGCGCTTTGATCGCTGCTTGGCTATCCGAGAAAATTAGGATGTTCTTACCTTTGTATCCCATTCTAAGACTCTCTTCTATGCACTTCGAGATCGCACAAATTTCTGCATGAAAAACAGTAGCATGTTTGCCTAGATACAAGACAGTGGAGCCCTCAGGTTGAACCCCATTGACTCCACCCCCTGTTCCCTCCTCCGTTTTCGAGCCATCTGTAAACCAGACTATATCCTGCTCGTCGTACAAACTCTTTCCAGACTCCCATTCTTCCCTAGAGAAGATTTTTGTCTTGAAGAGTTTCTCAATAGAGAGTTTTGGAATCATGTGGTCTGACGGCATGTTTAAAACTTCCTTAGAGACCACCTGATTTATTTTGCAATGGCCTACCGCAGGCCATCTTGTTCTCCAGCAGCCTACCTGCTGCAGTCTATACGCCCCCATCCTGGCCTGTCCCTGTATAAACACACGAAGAGGAGGGAGATCCAGGAGGGCATTCAAAGCATCCGTCGGAGTCGACCCCATAGCACCCGTGACAGCCAGACAAGCCATCCTTTGGACACTATCCAGCCTCCCACCGACAACACTCTGAACTGTTTTAGGCCACCATACTACCGCCGCATAGGCGACTAGTGGTCTAATAATCATGGTGTAAATCCACAAAACCATCTTTGGTTTTAACCCCCATGTTTTACCTACAGCCCTCTTACATGCAAACATAAGATTCTTGGCCCTAGTTATCACCCTCTCCATCTGCGGATTCCAGGTAAGTCTTCTATCCAGCAGGATACCCAAGTACTTTACCTGATCCTCAAATGCTACCTCCTGCCCAAAGAGCTTAGGCAGTTGATTAATCTCCAATTTCCTTTTTCTTGTAAAGGGAATAAGAGAGATTTTTCCAGGATTTACAGCCAGCTGTTCCTCCTGACACCATCTTTCAACCAGAGTAAATGCAGTCTGCATAAGTTCACAGACAATCTTCAGATCTCTGCCTCTTACCACAATGACAACGTCATCGGCATAACCCTAGGTGTAATATCCTTGTGCATTCAGCCTCCGCAGGAGTTTGTCCACTACAAGGTTCCATAGCAGGGGGGAAAGAACACCACCCTGAGCACATCCTCTCCTAGCCCTGACCATGATAGATTCATTTTGGGAGCTTACCGTTAGAGATACGGAAAAAAAATCAAAAACACAATTTTGTAGAACATTGAATTTGCTACCTGCTAAATGCTATTAGTTTTTCAATTCGACTTAAGGTCAAGCCACAAATTGGCTTTGGAAAAAAGCTTACACTGAGAGAAACGGTGTGGCCGCCATTTTTTTTATTTAAGGGGTTAAAAATTAAAAATGGAAAAAACCATATATACATGGCTTAGCCTAGGAATAAGGAACATTCATGCAAAAAATCATGACAATCGGTCAAGACGTTTGGCCGTAATCGTGAGATAGACAGACAGACATACAGTCGAAATGCCGAACGGTCGAGCTAAAACGGAGACCTCGCTTTGCTCGGTCAACTATCTTAAATTCATCAAAGTCATAGAAGGCTTATTCTTTTGATTCTTTTCTATTTACACAGCAGATCATACCTATCTAACTTATAAACCTGGTTTTTGCGGACATTTTTGCCTTGGGCCAATCTTGCCACGCCTTGGTAAGGCCTTGCTCTTCGAGAAATATGAAGTCAGTATTATTATCTCACTATGAAATGAATGGTTTCCTTGTTCCTTATACTTCCACTAATCTACACATCTATAAATATAAGAGGCTGGTAAAAATTAAGTTTACTGCGTGAAAATGAACACCTTTGAACACGTAAAGAGTGTTAACTGTATTCAAGTGACTGCACTAAAGTTATGTGATAAAATTTTATTTTCCTTGTTGAAAAAATGATAATTTGCATAAAAAGAAATAGAAAATTTTGAAAATATATTATTGTTTTTATTAGTGTGTCATTGCAATAATTATAGTCTGAGTAGCTTTGTCTTTGTAAATAAGTTTGTTACTAACACTGATACATTTTGTCAGCTGTTTAAAAACACCTGTTCTTCTTTTTAGAAAAGTAACAATGTTAAAGAAAACTTTATTTCAATAATTTAATTTATTAATGTTAGAACTAATTTTGATTCCACAACCAGAACTTCCTTATACTGTTATATATGTTAAGTTTGTTAACACACCTGAGAAGTTAATCATAGCATCAAGAGTACTCATAATGATAGCTGCTCCTGTCGTCTTTACGTGAAGTTCTTTGAGAAGATCTCCAAACAGAAGACCAAAGGATGGTTCAATCGACCTTGTTGATAGCTGAAAACACATTTATAATCAATATACAATAAGCCATGATAAAAACACAGCAAAATACATTTCATGTGAAAGAGAATAGGCAGATTTTGCATAAAGTTGTGAGATGTTTTACAGTTTACTCTAAGGAAACATTGTAAGGAAATGATGAAAGATATGTCCTTGAACATACATTTAGTTTTAGGGATCTGTACTGTAAAAAATAGAATCCACATACGATCTTTAGTTTGGTATTGTGTCGAGTATTGTATATACCAATTTAAACCTTAAAGCAGAGGGCATACCTCACCAACATCCTGGGACCTGGGAACTACCACATAAACAACTACTGGAGCAAACACTCTGGTCCATGGCAAGTAGAGATCAAAGGCTAAGCATTTGCTAGAACTAAATAGAAAGAAGCTTATAATATATCTTCTTTATGAACATTGCCCAGTGAACAAACACATGGGAAGGTAGAAGTGGACACATGTTGCTTCTGTTTTACGCACAAAGAATCGGTTGAACACTGGCTATACGATTGTGAATCTCTAGCCTATAAGGGACTACTTCAACTCGGTAGTGCATTCTAGTGCAGCTACGATAAAGAACACTCGCCAGAACTACTTTAGGCTTAATAAGGAGCCTGAACCTAGACTTGGACTAATTAGTAGGGTAGTCACAAAAAGCAGTACCTTTTTTTTTTTTGGGATAGAGGTGTGATAAGCCTCCTCACCACTGCGACCCATAAGATCTATTGTGGTATACATCCCCTTCTAGTGATCATCCCAGATCCCTTTCAGGTCTCTTACGAAACCAATAAGGGTCCCGGGATCAACACCACGGACCTCTTCCGGGCTAACAAAAGCATTTCCAAGAGCCGTAAATCTTCTCCGTGCGAGAGCCTCGCACTCGCACAGCAGGTGTTGAGCCGATTCAGTTCCGAGGGAGCAGAATCGACAAGAGTCTTCCGAGACCAGCCCCATTTTTTTGAGGTGGTATTTGGCCGGGCAATGACCAGTGAGAATTCCCACAATCCGTCTAAGGTTATTCCTACCCAATAATAAAAGCTTCTGTGCTTTTGACTTAGAGAGACAGATAAACATTTTTGCCTGCCTAAGCCCAGGAGCATTGTTCCAATGTATGGACCAGGTCTTCTCCGTCCAGAATTCAACAACATTTCTCAGATGGCTTTTAGGCCTCCCACAGAAAGGTTCTGGACCAATGAAGGGCTTTTTAGCTCCTATTCTAGCAAGTCTATCTGCTGCCTCATTGCCCTTAATACCTACATGACCAGGCACCCATTTAAGAGTAACTTCATTGAGTCTAGCCATGTCATTCACTACTTTAAAACAGTCCCAAACTAGCCTTGATTCAAAGGTGAATGATTCAAGTGCCTTTAAGGCTGCTTGGCTATCAGAAAGGATGTCAATCCTAGCTCCCTTAATCCCTCTTTTTAGAATTTCACGGGCACAGAGATCTATCGCAACGACCTCCGCTTGAAAGATTGATGGTAAGGCTCCCATAGCCCTAGATACACTGCACCTAGAGTCTCATACCTTAATAAATAATAACTATGACTTAAAACTTACATATGCAATATGCACCATCCTGTAGTTATAAAGCATGCTATCCCAAATATATTTTATATTAAACAAATAAAAGAGCCCTGTGGCGACAAAATCACACTGATTTGAATAAAAACCCCGAACCACAAAACATCATTTGTGTTTTGTGGTTCGGGGTTTTTATTCAAATCAAAATTTATAATATGATTATTATAACAGCTGATTTCACCCATCATATCTGTAAACAAAACATTATATTATACTTTGGGGTTATGTTTGCAACTTCAATCATTATAATTTCTTGTGAAGTTAATTTTTTTTAATATGAGTTATGAAACTAATGTAGGCTATATTACGTTTTAAGATTTGCTTTGAGGTTATAAACTGTATATAAATACAAACTTTTATCATCAATATATTCGTTTATACAAATTCAAAGAAGTGATACCTATTCGTTTAACTTCGGAAATATTCGTACATCTTCGTATAACATATTCGATTATTAATTGCTTCACTATAATATTAACAACTTCTATGTCATTTGATCTATCAATATGAAATAAAAAGTAATTAAAATGATAATATTTTTAACTTTCTTTAAATATACCGTACATTAACGGATGTAAATAAACAATTTTAACAAATAGGCCTGCAGTTTTATAAACCTTGTAATTTTACACATTTACCGAGTTAAAAATCCCCAACAACATCTATCAACATTAGATAGGCCTAGATAAAGTCTGTTGTTTTTAAATAGTATTTTTTAAATGATGTATTTCTGATGTGTATCTAATTAATCTGCCTGTGTTATTCACAGGGGCTTACTAGCCGTTATTATTGTACACATTTACCATGTTAAAAATTCCCGTCAGCCTAGATAGTAGGTCTAAATTTTGTTTTTAAATAGTTAGTTTTTTAAATGATGTGTATATAATTAGTAAGCCTGTGATTGTTCATGGGGGCTTACTAGTTTAATATATATTTTTGAAAGTTTCAAAAAACAAAAACAAAATGCACCCCATATGTATATATCCCAAAAATATATGTGTATGTTGCTGTTGTGTGGGGTTTCGGTTAAAAGGGCTTTATTTAAAGATATCAAAACTATTTTTTAAAATTATTTTGTGGTAGGTACATAGTTGTTAAGATATTTCCAAAAATGTTGTTAAAATACTATTCTACTCCATTTTTAAAAATATTGCAAATACAAGTAGGACAGGTAAAACTAAAAGGGTTCTACTACTACAGTACGGTACTTGATTAACAGCCATAGTAAAAAATGTTACATATAATTTTAAGTAATGTAATTTAAAAGACCTATCTAACAATACTAATATCATTGTGGTGAGTGAAATACTTTTTTGTTGTTGTCATTTCTACTTCTCATGTATTTGGAAGTTTCTGTTACAACTCTTCAAAGACTAAGTATTCTGCACCATTATCCCATCACCATTAATAACACATACCTTTACTAGTCACCAAACAATGGCATTCGCTATTCCTGGCAAATTTTAATGCTTTTCCAGCATTACAGCATTTCTTGTACTTCTAATGTTTTCTACGAAATACAGTTTTAGACTTGAAACAATAAAAGCACTTTCCACTGAAAGCTTTACAAGTTTCTTTCATTCTCTCAAAAACCCTTCACAGTGGTTCGGCTATAACTTTTATGTTAGTGTATTTCTAATCCATTTTTATTGCCTTATAAGAAATATTTTTTTAATATATATATGACATTTATAGGGTTCCATAGTGATAACAAGAACTAGGGTTCCATAGTATGTTAAGAAGATGTATGGTTTTGTCTGTCTGTTTGTCTTTGTGCCACAGACTTTAGTTAATCTATTTTACAACCTTTGTAAACAAATCAATAACATGTAGGGACTTTTGATAAATACAAATACAAAACAGAACAGAATTGAAGTATATATTATGGAGAATAATAGTCTGGGTAAACTAGTTTAGTACGGTATACTTGAATAGTTGCATTAAATTGCACTAAACATGTAAATTATTTTTAGTTTTGATATCTCAGCTGTGAGGTATGAGCCTCCAAAGTTGATTGTAATATCTTTTCTCTTTTCACAGTTATCTAATTGATGTATGGGAGGGGTGATGGTTCAGTGGTAAGGCAATGGTTTAGACTAGGTTTGAATCAAACTATTGGCATTGGATTTCTCTGTGTTATTCCACTTCCTGTTATTCAATTGAGTTCTATGAGCACAAAGTGAGGATGTTAAGCAATACCCAACAGAAGTCTATTACAATGATACAACCTTGGAAATGTACAAAAACCATAGCAGTGTAATGGGTTCATTTTTCACCCCAAAATTTTACCCAGCCCGTTCCCTTGGCAGTGGTTTTGCACAACAAATGCTTTGCTCGCTAAATCTAGTTATTGTCGGATTAAACCTATAGACCCGCGACACTGCACCTGTGTTTGCATTTCTTATCGTATATTTACTCAGGCAAGCAAAGTCAAGGTAACGTGAAATTCGGCAGGAATACCGGGCCCGACCCGTTAAGGCTAAAGTCTGTTTGCGTTGTTTATCTGTTATTTACTCATACCCGTCACCGATGGGTATATAAGCAGCCGGAGATCAGCGCTAAGGGTCATTCGTCATTCGTGATTCGGCCTTTCGACATTGAGCCTTCCGCGTGGAAGGGTGGCTTATTCGACTTAGAGTCTTCCTCGTGGAAGGGTCAATCAGTTCGACATCGAGTCGGACTGGTCATTCGTCTTCCGATCATTCAACGACAAGCCTTCACGAGAAGGGGTCGCCGATTATTCGAAATAGAGCTAGGAACCTTTGCGGGGAATCGTTACTTTGGCGTAAGTATTACCGAGTAAGAGTGTTCTAGTGTGCCATAGGGGAATTCGGGAGTAGTATTGGTACCGTAGGAGTAGTTTAGGCTCCTCTCCTGTACTCGCACCTCGCTGGAGAATATTCGGCTTCCTAGCTGGAGAATATTCAGTCAATCCAACCCTTGCTGGAGAATATTCAGCTAAACTGTTCCTCACTGGAGAATATTCAGCTTCCTTGCTGGAGAATATTCAGCCAAACCGACCCTTGCTGGAGAATATTCAGCTTCCTTGCTGGAGAATATTCAGCCAAACCGTTCCTCGCTGGAGAATATTCAGCCAAACCGATCCTTCTAAATTCTAAATAAGCATCCAAACTATAAATTACAATTTATATTTAAATTTATTTACTTAACAATATACATACATACACTCATATATAACTTCATATACAAACACATACACACCCTTACCACATACACATGCATAAAAAACAAAAAAAAACACACACACACACACACCCAGACACACCATATCAGCAAAAAATGCTTTTTTTATTAGTACTAAAAAATAATTTTATAAGTACTATAAGAGTAATGTAGACTCCTCTCCTCGATTCACCCGTCCCCCGCTGGAGAATATTCAGCTTCCTCGCTGGAGAATATTCATCCATCCCTTCGATGCTGGAGAATATTCAGCCACTCCGTTCCTTGCTGGAGAATATTCAG
>JAGFPH010010837.1:0-18154 GCA_018207615.1 Philaenus spumarius
AAATATAACTTCTAAGGATTAAGTTGAATGTGTTGTATAACTAATGTAGACTGTGTGACTTGTTTTGAAATTTAAAGTCACACAATTTATTTTTCACAATTTATTTTTCATATGATTATATGAATACTTTATAATAATAATCATAATAAGGTAATAATAATCATAATAAGGCTCGCAGTTCCGTGGTGACGTCAGTTTCGCCTATTTTATTCAGACATTGTCAATTTCTGAATAGAATTTTTCAGGTAGAATTTTTGTACCTATTGCATTCAATTTAAATGCGCGTCAACTCTAAAATACACATAATACACAAAAATAATTGTTCACTTATGTTTTCATCGACAGGCTGCCTATATTTGTAAATTAACAACAAAGAAGATCAAACTTTTATGATTATATTAAAATCGAATCAGCACATAAAAATAGCCCAAGATAGTGTTAGTTTAAAATACAGTTATATGTGTGTAGGACTAAATTGTTTTTATGCTTTCAAGAATGTAGTAAACAAAAAGTAATGTAAAAATACTTACTTTTTCAACGATGTCTATCCTCAAAGAGCCGATCATTATAGCCTACATTAGTTGTATAACTCGGATAAAAAACCATCAACATCAACACATTATCAGAAGTTTGTTTTGGTTTAAGTTGCAAAATTGTAAACATAATCCCAAAGTATAATCTAGTCTAGGTTTTGTTTAAGTATTACAGATGATGAGTGAAATCAGCTGTTATATGTCAAAAGTGGGGCTTAGTTGACAGCAGGTCAATAACGTAACATATCACTTTAAAATTATAGTTAATAATATTATGTTATTATACAAAACAACCATTCACATGCGATATGCTATTTTGTTCGTCGCGTATGGACATACTTTTGTACGTTCGCTTCTATAGGAGTTAAGGAAGATTAAAGGAAGATAGGAGTTCTATTTAAAGGAAGATTTTCTTCGTGGAATCAGTAAACAGCAATTTATTCAACGAAACACCTCCGCAACTTGCACCAACCTAAACAGCTACGGAAAATACGTTTTTATTACTCACATGTTCTTATAACCGACAACGTCTTAGTACAAGTGTAGACTAGTGCGTAAGAGTTTAAATCTGTCGCCAGTATTACATAGTTCCTTGCAGATTGACCCCACACTAGGTATAATCAAACAAAATATCTTATTTGTAAATCTCTATACTTACATTTTACTAATTTTCTCTGAGTAACCTAGGCAATTTATATTTGTGATATTATAATAACTTACAAGTGTGTGATTTTTTTCTGTAAATGTGTTCTCCAGTCCTCTTTCTCTCTCTCACTCTACGCATCCATCTAAATTAATTTGGTTGGGTCCCTTTCTTCGCATTCGTCAGCGGGCAATATATATATATATATACATATATATATATATATATATATATATTGCAATTGCAATATATTGCAATATAAACAATTAATTCATGTTTTCCCTGAAAGAACACGTAATTCGTTATTTGTTCTTAAGCCTTCCTCTAATAACCAACCGTTTAAACTATCAAAGTACATAAACTAATGTCCCAAAAAACATCCCTGTTGTAAAAATTTGCACGCAAGAAAACTCCACAGCGCGAAAAAAAGAATTGATATGAATGAAATCCCGCCAAGAAAACATATCCCGTCAGTACTTCGCGCCTCGATCTTGATGTGCACATAGAAACCTGTGTAAAATAGTTAATTTCTTTCATCGCTGATTTGATTGAGAGCTTCAAAACTCTTTCAATGTTGTTTGAGGAGAGCTTGAAATTTGCTTCAACGCTGTTTGGCGTGGGGCTTGACGTCATCACAGTGGCAGTGACGGGAACGCTTTCCTTGGCTGACTGGTCTAGCCCTTGTATTCTATAGACCTGGTTAAAAGTACTACATCATAGAAAATGTCGTACTGGATTGAAATCGATGCAATACTTCTCACGTTTTGGCAATGTATTTATATGAATGTCTAAACGTATCTGAACGTTCGAATTTCTCACACATTTTGCTATTTCAATTAATATTTCCAGCAACAAAGTTGTTAGATGACCATAAGATGGTTGCTTCAGATTCGGGTTTTCAATCGATTTTGCATTTCACAAGTTATAACTATTTCTGTTCTGCTAAAAAGTTTTAAAAATTTCAGTACCAACTCTTCTTTTGATAATAGCAATTTTAAACATTTTCGTATGTTAGGATTGTTTTTACCGATATGATCTCAAATCTGTTTTAATCTGAATTTTAAGTCTAGTTACCAATATATGGGGTGTCCCTTTAAATACATCTTATTCAGTATTAAAAGACCTAAATTTCGCCACATGTAATTTTTGTAAAATGTTGGTTACATTAAAATTTTTGAATGGCTGCCCTTTTAAAAATGTTAAAATTTATTGTAAAAGTACTAACGAATGTTGTAAAACTTTCTGTTTTTTGACAGTTTAATATTGAAATTTGTATTTTTTTCTTCTGGGATTGTCTTGTGATTGGAAATTATGTAATGGACAAAACTGTGTTTATATGAACTTTAGCATTTGATTTTACTACAACAACACGACCTCAAAGTTCTCATTTTCCTCCTGAATCGTATTTGTGATTGAAAGGGAACAGTAACTTTGTGTAATTGTAATTAAAATATTATTTCATCAAGCTTAATATGCGACCCTTACTCATCCATAAACCCTATTTTAGTTATTAGGCTTTGTTCAAATGTTTGTTGGAATATTAGTTCCTGCGGTCACGTTGTTACAGAGTTGGCTCCTCTCCATGTTTTCGCCTTCAAAGCATTCACGGTTGGCAATACTGAATGTAATATACGATTGTTGGTTCAACAGCATTAAGCAGTTTGATCGTAAATCTATGTTTATTTAGAGGATGATGTTAAGAAAGGTTACTTTGCTTTGTGGGAGAATGTATAAATTGAGTATTCTGTTTTGAAAAGGTTTAATTCAAACTAGTTATCTGCTTGTTGTTAATCTTTTTTGACGTTTAAGGTGTTAGGAATTTTATTCTTTGCAATTTTTATGAAAAAATTATTATTTGAGCAAATTTTATTTTTTTAACTGTAAAATGAAACCAAGAACATTTCAACATCATAAAACGTATAGCATGTGTGCACAGTATATACGTAATAAGCGTTTCGATCTTACAGTTTTAGTAAAAATGTAGGCCTACTTCGTTTACTTTTAAAATTATTTTTTTAATTTGGAGGTTTCAGATTTCTCATTTAGTATACAGTAGTTCCCTCGAATCTACTGTTCTACACATAAAAATGTATCAAAAAAGTTCTGACTAACCCATACTAAAGTACAATCAAGGCTTGGAAAACTTTCGGACCAATGCTTACTAATATTTCTTACCTAGACTTATACAAATTTCTAACCTTGGCATAGGAACATTTCTAACCTATACCATTGAAGAAAGAACACTATAAGAAGCGAAACCCCATGTTATCAGAGGTAACACTTTTCAACAGTCGAAAAAGGCTAGTTGGGGTCGAAGCCAACAGGTGCCGCCAGCAGTATCGCCGCGCGGACTGTACCTTCTCTGTTGGGACTGTACCGTCGGTCGGTCACGTCCTCGTTTGTGAAGTTACTCTAATGGGTCGGACGTTTGGAAATTTGTAATTTTTATTTGTGATAGAGAACATTAATTAAAATCTTTTTTTTTCATTAGTTATAAAATTAACATTTTACTTTTTAGTTTTACTTTTAAAAATTCAGCAAACTCCGTAGCAATTTCATCTGTAGTCTAATTTTTATTTATATAAAGCTAAAATTTGGAAAGCCTGTTCTTTTAGTGTACTTTCAAGTTCAAAGAGTTTGCCTGGTTTTAGAAGTGCATTTATATTAAATCTTTAACTTTAAATCTTGTAAATTTTGTATGCTTGGTTTCAAGAGATTTGTAATATTCTATTTGTGTGTATGTTGTTTTCCAACGTATGTATGTGTCAGGGGCGGATACAGGATTTAATTTTGGGGTTGGGTCATAAGAAGTCGAAAACAATATTTCCGAGAATTTAACAACAACGGGTCTGGGGCATTATAATATATATATATAAACTCTATGAAATAGCTTTTTATTGCATTTCTAGGACATAAATATTGTCTTGAAAGAGCAAGAGTTTCTTGCAGATTAAAGAATAAAATTAACACTAATCATTGAAGAGTTAACAGGATACAGGAACGGTACTAAAATCAATAACTCCACAACACGATCATTAAATCCACTTTGTTTCACTAAATTTAAAACAAGATAACAACAAGCTTTCACGTATTGAAGTCATAGAGTTCCATACGGCGGGGGCTCCGTAAAACAATTAGCCCAACCAATAGAGATTTTTTCTTTTTTATTGAATTTCAGTTCTAAATTTTTTATAAAATAAAAAAAACATATCAGGCAAGGAATTTTTGCGCATTTTTTATAAACAAAAGTAGCAATATATTTTGACTTTTTGGATTTTTTGTTGATATTATAAAAATGTAGGCCTATGCATGGATCACGATATTTCCAACGGAACATTTGCAGAGAATTAAAAAACCTACAAAATGGTTTTTGAAAACCCCGATCGGACCGAGAAAAGTCGGAAAACGCTTAAAAATTACTATCCAAAAGTTCTTATCTTTGTTAATTTATAATACTGTATTTATGGCAGATCTTTCGGAATATTATTGTTTAGTATATGTATTTCAAACATTCGGAAGATAAAATTTGTCGCATTAATAGTTTTTGCACAATTGCAGTACCGTATAAACAATTTAGACAATTATCTTGCATAATGCGGAGGAGAAAAGAACGGCAGGCTGCTGTTTCCGACACTACCACTGCCTCTCTTGCAAATTTACCATCGGCGTCGCTAGCAAATTTACGCGTTTTGCGCTATGTTCTGAAGCATTTTTATCATACTTTATCAACCTTAAAAAAAAATCAAAAAGATAAGAATTGCAGATTTTAATTTATACTTTCAGAATCCGTTTGGTACATTTAAATCGGGCTAATTTGCCTTACTCATGCTAATTGTTTACATTACGCTCGCTCATTCCCTTATGCGAACAATAAGCGTACACCTAGTTATGGAACACCCAGTATAATAATTTCGTAGTCTATGTGTACCATACTTTGCTTTGAGTTATTTTAGTTGTTGCTTACGTGATCGATTGTAAGTTTTTTTGAAATAATGCGAGTATGAAGATTATTATTATTTATTTATTTATTTGTGGTCCCCCCCCCCCCAGTTCAATATAGTGACCATAAAACTAAATCTTTCAGAGCGTTTTAGCAAAACTGTCACAAGTATTGCCAGCAAAACAATACTTTTTATAAGCTTTAAATATCCCAAAAGCTGTACTGAACAATCTAATACCTTATTTGAGAACTGCTGAAATTATACGTTTGGTGTCAAAACGTACTTAATTGTATTGCTACTTTACCTAAGTTTTTGCGTATTTAGTTTTAAATATTTTACCCATTTTGTCCGATTTTATGAAATAAAGTGTTTATTTGTTAATTACTGTTGCATGAATATTTAACATTTACTTTGTAGGCCTATGGGATATTTTTTCAACACAATAAGCTTTTATAATATTTCACAGTAATAGATTAACAAATCAAATTCAGTTCAATAATATGTTCAAATAATATTAATTGGAGATTTAAGATAATTTTTATACGGTATTTGACATAATTTTTGCATTGTTACAAAAAATCATTTACTACTTAAAATTGTTTTTATATTCATTAAAAATAAATATTAAATTTATGCCACACTTTATAAATGGGTTATTAAAGCATTATCAATAATAAATCATTGTTCAACAGTACAGTAAATATAGTTGCAACGTGCGCCAAATATTGAAACATGTGCTTGCTCCCTCCACAACGAAAACTAAATTCTCTTCGTTGGGGGATGATGAAAAGGAGAATTGAAAGTAGTTTGTACAAGGCAGTGCAAGAGGCAGATATATTCGCGGTCTGGTGGTGCGGCAAAATTTAAACTCTGTCTATAATGTCAGTTTCGTCTTGGGCGCTGCAAAAGACTGGTGGCGCTCCGAGTGGTTTCGATGTGAACTACCACGCAAGCGTCCGCTTAAAACCCATTAGGTTTCGCTTCTTATAGTGTTGTTTCTTCAATGCTATACCATTGAAGAAAGGTTGTTTCTTCAATGCCTATACTTATCAAAATGTCTAACAAAATCTTAGCAAAACTTTTGTGAAAGTCTTAACAAATTGTTTGACCAAGGCATACAACATTTTTACCTTGGCAATCTGTAATCACTTAGATAAATTGGACTTAGAAAATTTTACTACGTTTAACATAAATGGAAAATTAATATCAGTTATAAATTATCAGTTTTTACTACAACTTAATACAGTTCACTAGTGAGAGAAGTTGCGATGTTCATCATTGGTCAATATTAGTCAAATAATATTGAAACTACGAGGACTTCAATGAAGTAGTAAATCGACTTCATTATTGGAACTTCAGGAACTAGACTGACGAGCCTATAGGACATGAATTGTTAACAACGCTGGAAAGGAATGAGCAAATCCCGGATACTAGGAAGACATCTCTAACCATCAATCACCTGTAATTCAGCCAAGTACAACTGTAAAATCAACACGACTACAAGATCACAGCAGGCTGTACAACTGCAATAGACTTCAAGAACGAGAGCAACTCAACCCTGCTAGCCAACCTGCAGCATCCAAACAACATCAGCACCGTTAAAGACGGCCAACTTAAGCGTCGTTAAAAGGTCTGTGAAAAGCGTACTTACGATACTGTCCCTTATAAATTTGCCTGATTAGCTTCAATTAAATTTATTAAATATACTGGGTTAGGCATAATTATAAATAGATTGTTTTCTTGATTATAAAATACACTTTAAGCTCGACGGGTGAGAAGGAATTTATATTTAAAAAATAAAAATAACACTATGCTCACTCACATAGGTTTATTTATCAAACGCGTTTGTAGCTAATATATCACTGAGGATGACGACTTTGTCGTTGAAACGCATTTGATAAATAAACCTATGTGAGTGAGAATAATTTTATTTTAATTTTTTTTAATATGTTTTCTTGGTGTAAATTTTAAAATAAAAGTCGTAATTAATAAATTGTATTAAAATTAATTAAATTCAAGTAATAAAATAAATTGAATAATTAAATTTCTTAAACGAAAAATAAAATAAAGATAGTTAATTTAAATAATTAAAATCAATTAAAATAGTAAATTTGTTCTGTCTTTATTAATTAATTAAGAAGAATTAAAATTTAATTTAATTGGTTAAAAATTGTATTCGTTGGGAAGGTACCAACCAAGAGAGAATATTTTGATTTATGTTTTTTAGTTTTGAATAAATTGTTAATTATTATTTTACAGTATAAACAAGTTTTAGTTTTCACTTACTTATTGTTTGCATATTTCATTACCATAGTTCCTAGTGTTTTAATTATAATCAAAGTGCATTATCAAAATATCCAAAGCACAAATAAAGTATTTACAAGGTCAGCTCCACTGTTCTCATTACCGTGAGATGGATAATAAGTAAAATTAATTTCTTGTGTTCTAAACTGAGCTTAATTACGATAACTGGAAGGTTAATTTTGAGTAAATTTTTGGTCGAAATATTTAAACAGCTAAATATTAGACAACCAGTTATATCACCTAGGCCAGACAAAAAAAGATAGCCTATTTCTTCCAGTAGGTGATATTAACTTATTCTGCAGCTATTATAGAGAAAAAGTGTTACAGAAAAAATCGCTCGCAAAGAGAGACTTTATAGTACGTTGTAGAACATTTCTAACCTATACTTATCAAAATGTCTAACCAAATCTTAGCAAAACTTTTGTGAAAGCCTTAACAAATTGTCTGACCAAGGCATACACCATTTTTACCTTGGCTCGTCAAAATTTTGGACATAGGTTTAGTTATATTTCTAACCTTGGCTTAGGAACATTTCTTACCTATACTTATCAAAATTTCTAACCAAGGCTTAGCAAAATTTTGGTGAAAGTCTTAACAAATTGTCTGTCCAAGGCTTACACCATTTTTAACCTAGGCTCATCAAAATTTCGGATGATGGTTTAACGAAATTTCTAAACAGCTGTTGGCAAAATGGCTGACGAAGGCTTAGACAAAATTACTGTGTATTTACTCTGCTGTATTTACTTATCAATTCTTAGCAAATTCGTGTGAATCATAATGCATAAAGCTGGCCTACGAAGTTGGAGTAATTCATACAGGCACAGCCACTTAGAATTCTCAAATTGTAAGCTGTATATAACCCCATTCTGTATGTTAAATGTATAACTACAGGTTATTTTATTAATAGGTTTAACTCGGAGCACTATACATTCATAGTAAAGTAGAACCTCACTAATTCTAAATCCAAGGGAAAGCAATTTTGTTTCGAATTAATGGAAATTTGAATTATCAAGACTTTTAATTATAAAGGTTTATGTACATAAAATTCGAATTACAGAGGTAAACCATAATTTTTAAAATCCAGTACAAAACTTTTTTTTAAATGTTAACAACTTTGCATAATATGTAGTAACATAAGTTTTGCATACGTTTTACATAAGTTTAAAAAAAACTAAACAAAATTAAAAAGAACAATTAGGCAATAAAACAATTAAGATAAAAATTAAAAAGTATGATTACAAGTTAGTGTTTTTACTGTACGTTAAACAAATTCTAAAAACTAACCGTAATGTAACTAAACACACTGTAACAAATCAACAAAAACACTGGCAATATTCTTAACCCTGGAGGAGACCGTGTCTACGCCATACTTTTAGAGCATGATAGAGGTTTTCGAATTGTTGAGGTTCAAATTAGCGAGGTTCTACTGTTTACACAATGTTATCTCACAGCAGGACAAAACACACAAACATGCTGGCCAAACATTGCTTCTGTATTTATCCAACTGCACTTATTAAACCAGTTGTATATTGCATTACACCAGTAAACGTTTTATTAAGGTTTAAGTGTTTTGTTTTGTTTATTTCATTATTTGTTATATTTTTGTATTTAATTTAAATACTTACAACCATTTATTTTTTAATATAGGGTGTAGGTACACGTAATTATTATTTTGTACAGTTTTTATTTTTCATAAATACATAAATAAAACATCCTGGTATTTAACAAAGCAATAAAATAAACCGATGTTATATAAAATGCACAATAACCTGGAATAAAGTAATAAAACAAGATACATGTAGGTCATACACAGTGTGAAGTATGGATCTAAACATGACTCACTACCTTAAAGCGTTCACAATAGACGATCTATCTGAATGCATTATTAATATTAAACAGGGTTATAGAGATATTTCTCTTAACACTGAGCAATATAATACTTTTTTGAGTTGTCCACACCCTGTAGTAGTGGGTGACAGAGAACTTTTAAATTATTAGCCTAAACTGAGAGGTAAAATCGTCCTAAATTTTTACACCACCAGTTATAATAAATATAATAATTAGGTTACAGTAACACAGATGGTCAATTTAAATCAGCGTTATTTTTAAAGTTTAATTATTCAAGACAAAACTGCTATTTCTAATATTATTTATTTAGTTACCTGTTAATTTTTAATAAAACAACGTTTGTGATTATTTACAACTATATCAGCGAATTTCCACAGGAAAGATGAGCTATTGCAATGACTCTTATGGTGAGACCTAAGGTCGGGAGTGGTCAATGAGCACCAATCATGATCCCCAGAACACATTGTGTGGTGTCATTAAATATTACATCTATGTACATACATATATGTCTGTACGTGTTTGCACTCCAACGGCAGCATGTTATGTCCGTTTGGTCAAAATTTGAAACACATGTTGTTTTTATAAATCTCTCGGGCAAATTCACTATGCAAAAAAAATCCAACAACGGGATTAATGCACGTTTTTGAAGTGAAGTAGGCCTAAACATTTTTCATATTTATCTTGCTAAAAAATATTACTTTTTAGGTTTTACCTAAAAAAAAATAATAAATGAGATTATTGTACACATTTTTTACACGACCTTATAGCTTGTCTGATTTCACCCAGATCGACCAAAACCTAAAATACCATACGTTTCAAGTCCACGTGGGAGGTTGTAACGAGGGGCCAGCTTCTGATCCGAGACCAACACCCACGATGGAAACTCGCCAAGAGAGTTTGTCCACTTTGAGCGAAGCAAAACAGTCCATAAACCGAGGTCGAGGTGCAATTTCGCAAAGTGAGTTTTTTCTGCTGCGAGAGGAGCGAAACAGCGATTGAGCCGGGCTGGAGGCTGAGGTGCAAAATATCTACTAATAAATTTCGTACATGCAGGCAGCTATTTAGCGCCTTCGTAAGTAGACCAATTTCCCAAATAGTGGGTTGGAACCCTAAAATAGATAAACTTAATTTGGAAATTCGCTCAACTAACGTCAGCGGTTCTGCTGCGTGACCGAATTATTTATGATTACAATTTCCATATTCATCATCTTTTTGAACGAAAGTCACAACAATTGTATTATAAAATAACCAGACAGAATGTAAAGAAATACAAAATTACACCAAGAAACTAAGTCAATTTTTAAACCTCCAAAGAAAAGGCACGTGTGTAGCCTAGTTCACAGGTTGTAGTTATACGCATTAACAGTAATAGCGATAAAATACATGGATGTACTGAAAACTTTAATCATTATTGTGATGGATTATTACACCAGCCCATTCTAATTACACGCATAGTTAGTCCAGTAATAATATTACATAAACAACTACTAAATGAGTTCGTGCATCTGTCGGACAATAAATCTCTGCTGTAAAGTTGTGACAGAGCCAACAAACTTGATTGTTTTAAATTAGATCGCCTGTCATCGTGGAAGACATTCTTGTATCTATTCCAACGAATTTAATCGCGCAGATATTCCTGTAATAAAGTGGTTGTGGTTGACTATTTTCGGTGGATACTGAAACCAGAGATTGTTTTGGAATAGTTCGAATTAATTGAGATAGTAAGTACAGTAGTGAGTTTTTGTTAAAATTAACATACTGTTATGTATACGTGATGCAAAGGTGTTATTAATAGTCTATTAACAGCAGCAATAGGTTTTCAAATTTGTTTAGTAGGCCTAAATGTACACAAAGTACATAGGTTCACTATGTCTGATGTCATTATACCAGCCTCTTCATATTCCTTCGTATTTCTTCATTTTACGACTCTTTGCAGAACTAAAGATCTTAATTTTATACAATATATATACAGGGTGACCCAAAACTCTGTGGAACCGCTTTGCAGAATTTTGTTCCTAACGGGAAAATAAGATAAAAAAAGTTCTAATAAATAATGGTCCGAAAACGTTTAATTTTCCATTTATTGGCAATTTTGTTTTTTTATTTTAAAAAAAAACTCAACATCTTTGGAAGTTCTAGGAAATTAAGTTCAAATTTTGTGTACTCATTTGTTAAGTAAACATTGACCTGTTTCCAACTAATCAGAACAGTGTCTCCCACGTTTTAAAAATGGCGGCCTTTAATAATTGTATAGATATTTAAAATAAAAGATTTTAAATGGCTTATATTTTAAAAATATAGACTTCGATGTTCTGATTTTTGTAGCTTGGTAAAAGTTTACATAAGAAATATATACACCAAATTTGAATTCTTGTCTACTTACTTCCGAAGATATTAGGTTTTTGTTAAAAAATAGCGGATAAATGGAAAACTAAGCGTATTTGGAACTGTTTTTTTGAAAATGTTTATCTTATTGTTACCTATGCAACAATTCTACAAATTGGTTCAAGATAATTCCAGAAAATCCTGTATATATATACAGAAAGTGAAAATAAGATCAATATAAATCAGTGAAAACAAATTTATATGTTTCCCTCATCAAGTTTGTGTAGTTGAAAAGTTATTTTTTTAAATCCTACTTATCTTTTGACACCTCGGTCGTGAGATAAGAGCCTAAAAATTTGAAAGAGATGACTCCTTCTCACCGATAAATTCCAATCCGACTAATCAAAACTCTACCTAGATCCCGATTTAGTTCTTTTTATAACTTCGTTGGATAATAATAAACATTATTATTCAACCTTATTTTTTTTATATATATATATATATAAATATATATGTAACTTTTGTCCCAAGGGCGTTATAGCATTGTGAATTGATTTTTGGATGGTTACACTTGGTTAAATAATTTGCTATTACTATTATAAAATCTACTAAAACCTAATATTAGCACTTTCAAGGAAAATTACATCAGTCACGTTAAATGATAAGTTTTATAAATATGTGAATAAAATTCTTCTTTACATAATTTATTTTTAATTTAGAGGCTGGAAGGCATATTTTTCTTGAAAACTGTAGGTCAGTACACTTGATGAAATGCAATGTTTCAGACAATGTATTAGGCGTTCTATTGGCCTTATGTAATATCAAAGATATAAACACCATTTTATTTTCAGCCTAATTGGCTGTTTTTATTTTCAAAATGTTCGAAAAGTATGTTCAATTTCTTACATTTAAAGGGTTAAAATGGGATAACTAACCCTTTATTTCCATGAGAATAGAGAGATGACATTTTTCTTAATTGGTTTTTAAAAATAATTTCTTATTTTTTTAATCGGTACATAACAGAATTATATCTCTCACATTTTGATTATTAGCTTTGGCCCAGGGCCGCTGAGAGAGTTTAGGGGACCTGGGCCAAATTAAATTCTTGATGCCCCTGACTCGAAGCTAAATGTAGGGGGGGAGGGAAAGAAAGGGTAACTTTATTCATACAATAGTTAATACTAAAAAACTTGAAAATAATATAGTAGCCTACAAGCAGACATAATAATATTAGAAACTAATTAAAATAATTGCCTATATTTAAAAATAAAAGGAAACTGTTAAGCGATATGCCTTTACAACCTTAAAACTTCATTTAATTTATAAAGGTACTATATTCTTTATATGTGCCCCTTTTGCGCCCCCTCTCGGCAGACCTGATTACCGTTTAAGGTATGAACACAGTAACACCAATCCAAAAAACAATAAATATTCATTATTTAAATTATTTCATTGAAGCTAGAGAGTAAAAAATTAGTTCGCTTATTCTATTAATGTTACGTACAACAACTAAACCCTTTAAATTTCAGTTACTATCGTCTACAGGGTTAAGATGAGGTAACTACTCCTATACAATAAATGTAAATTCCATTTACTTCTTATAAACAAGTGAGGTGAAATTCGGTACATATTATTCTTAGATGATATTTAAGAAAGATAACCCATTTGCATTTCGATTACTTAAGTCTAAGGGGTGAAATGGAAGAACTACCCTTAAAATTAAATAATGATTCGTGCACTTGCTATGAAGTTAGAGACTTCATAATATTATGTTTAATTTAGATACAGTAAATAAAAAACAATTGCTGATTATTTGGATCTAAGGGGTAAAATATTTGTCTTATCTAATATTTTATGTTAAACGTAGAACACATCAAAACTTTGTAATTTTCAAGTTCGCTCGATAGTTATGAGTGACAAACTGGTGTGAGCGTGATTTTAGTGCTTATTGGTGCATAGATAATCATTTTCTTTGTTTGGCCTAAAAGGGAAACATAGATCGATTTGGTCAAAAATCACAATGCGTTTTTTGGCTATGGAAGTCATATCTGTAATATTTTTTATCAATATTTACCAAATAATCACATCAGCGAGTACCTGGTTGTTTGAAATAAAAACGTTTAGATGTTCCGTGGTCATGAAAAAAGTGTTTGAGTTTAAAGTGAAATGTTTGAACTTGACTGAACCTAAATAAATACAGCACTAAAACAAGTATTTATAATTTTACTAAGAAATCTTTTATTCTTGATTGTCATTTCACAAACCAATCTGTTTACAAGTTGCGCCGACATTTTTTAATAAAAAGTAAGTATTAAACATTTTAAACATTGGGTGTAAATATTAAAAATAAAAGAATAACATGTATAATTCATATTTGATCTTTATTTCAATACTAGCAACTGTTTAACATTTAGAAAAAACAAAATACCATTTAATTGTTTTTATACTTTTGTATTTTTATTTTCTTTTGTATAGAATTTGTTTGGTGTATAACACGCGTATTTACTTTTACACTTTATTATTTTTTCTAAACCTGTTTATTAACTTCATATTATTTTAAAATTCTTTAATATTTTATTATGATTTGTTTATGATTTTGTTATTGTTATCTATGTACAACTTACGCCAGACCTCGAATGGAGGGGATTTGTTTCAGAGTAAACAAAAATATTTAAGGAGGAGTTTTCAATAATAATGTGTGGAATATTTTTCGATATTTGGTGGCATACATTTTTAAGTAATATTTCGGCTGGAAAATAACAATTTATGTAATAATGTATACATTAAGTCGATAATCTGTTTTTAAAAGATTAATTATAAAAGTTGAGAAAACTCAAATTTTAGGTTTTCAGGAATATTAATATTTATTACAAGTATTATTATTATTTATATTTAGTGTTTTTGAAAATACAGGTTTTCTAATGTAATAGTTTAAACAATTTTGTACATAACAAAGACCCATGGAAACATTGGTCTTAAAATAATAAGGATAAATAGATGAATGGTTATAACTTTTCTCCACTATACGCACTCCATTTAATTAATTGGATGGAATTTTACAAATTAGATGCATTTTATTGTATTTCTTCTCACACAAACAAAAACTTCATAAGAACCAGTAATTGAATTTCATTGTATGTACAACTAACACTTAACACTTGTTTTCTTATTTACGTATATAAATATAATATTTACAATTTCCGTCAGACGTTATTACATATCACAGGCTGTTTACATAACTACCGTTATCCACTTGTTCTGTTATCACTCTCTAAATGTACGTTTTAGTTATTGTTAGCTGCATGAAGGTCTTGGGTCGAGGTGGGATTCTGAGGAAGATGAAGAAGAAGACGACGAAGACGACGATGATCGTGAAGAACAAGAAGAGGAAGAAGAAGAAGAGGAAGTTTCATCGTCATCGCTCGAAGTCGAGTCGTCGTAGGCAAATCTGAATTTTCCTTCATCGCAGATTTCCTCATCTCCAATTGGTGAACTGTACATGTTTCCAAGCAGGCTGAAAATATAATATCAAATTGTTAGTTATAAATGTGCGTTACATACATGAGGCACGGCTGCCTCATAACCCTTATAAGACCCTTATATTGTCAAATC
Source organism: Philaenus spumarius (assembly GCA_018207615.1). NCBI lineage: Eukaryota > Metazoa > Arthropoda > Insecta > Hemiptera > Aphrophoridae > Philaenus > Philaenus spumarius. Next base: position 15,207 of record JAGFPH010010837.1, read on the forward strand.
TAAACACACGTAGAGGCTACAATAAACCATTACTCATAATTTAATTTTCTCATATTGACAGAAATTCAGTTTAGATAACAATCATTGTTACTAATAGTTTCAAGTATATTGTGATTTTTGTTTAATTTTAAGTGATTTGATAATCACCTAACACAACATTCATTCAGAGTTGTAGAGTTTTAGCTTGTTACAGCTTGTTTAAAAAATAGATTTATATATTTGTGAAATGTGTTAAACAAACTAGTTGCAGAAAGGAAACATTTAAATCATTAATAAAAATAATAAATTCAATAGTTCAGAAAACATTGTCAGTTAGCTTACACTATTATTGTTGGAAGTCTGCATCAATCTCAGTTAGCTTTCGTTATTCAATTTTGATTAATTTTGTCAGCTTTTAACAACTATGCCACTCCGCTCTCCAAATAAACTTTAAAATGACTGAAACTGACTTTGTTATCCGGTAAACAAGAATATTGTAGTTGGAAAGTCATGTAATTGAGATTAAATAAATATTCAGAATTGCGGCTACCAAAAGTTATAACCTATATATGGACTTAAGCATATAAAGTATGCTTGCTTCGTGATCTGGTAAGCTTTCATTGTAATACATATTGTAATTTGGTCAATGTAGACGAAGTATAGGCATTCGGATTATCCCAAATGTATTAAACACTGAAACTATAATTTTCTTAAACCTGTTTAACACGTAGAACATTAAATACAATACATCGGATGAAAACTTTATATTTTAATGATCGCCTTTGAGTGTATCTTTCTTTGAATATTTCATGTAAAAACTGGTATAAAATGTAGCTCTGTATTTTTATTACAGTCCAGCAGTTTACACTAGATAACAACCCAACCGTGACAAAGTATCTGCATTCCGCGCTTAAACCTCATAATTCAGCTCTCAGCGATTGAATGTATTTTTAAATAAGGAAATAGTAAACTATATAGCCTACAAACTATGATCTGGTTTTTTCAAAGATATTAATCCAGTACAAATTTCTCGATAAGTTCAAACTACAGAAAATCTATAAATTTGAACAATCAATACACCAAAAGAAATTCTACAAACATTTTAAATCTGGATAAGATAGTATCTTTATCTTTGTTTAGTCAAAGGATTAGTCCAACATTTGACTATTCGAGTATAGTCAACAATGTATAACAGTGTTTTAGTTCTGAAGTTGAATCTACTTAATGAAAAAATAACCACATTTAATTTGATTTTGTACTGAGAATAATTTATATTACAGTGCAAGTTTATTTATAGTTTTTATGAAAGTAGTTATTTTGTATAGTTTTGATAAAATCCGGCTCCAAAGAATTTATGTACCACACTGATTATAATGTTTATTAGACGTCATCTATCCTGACTTGTCATCCATATATGTTTTCCTGTAAATAATAATAATAATAATAATTGTACAGTCATAAATATTACAAATTAAAACAAATTGTATGTATTTTGTGAAAATTGGAGCCGTAAAATAGAAAATTGTATGTCATGAAGTTAAATTAATTATAAATTTAAAGATATAAGTAGAAGACATTTTAATGTAATAAAATACGAATCCGAACGGCTGCCACTGAAAACCAACATTTCATAAACTTAGTTATACAAATAGTAAACGTTTCATTTTAATAGTTAAAAATAAAATGTTATAAAATAATGTTAATTCTTACTTTAGTTTAAGATTTAATTAGTTGTAGTAGCCAATTTATTGTAATAAAAGACGTCAATTACTATAGAATAGTTTAGTTTTATTACAATATATATATGAGATAAATTGTTTGTATTATAACTTTAATAACCTCCATAAGATGTATAAAGCAGATTTGTAGATTATGAAGTTAAATAAGTTTGGATAGTTTTTGATCACATAAAGTTATAATGTATAAGGAAATATTATACACTGTTTTAGCAGTTAATGCAGTGACAATCTCACTTGTCATTTATTAGTCTTATCTTTCAATGTGCATAGACTAATGTTGAGAGACATTTGTGTCTTGAGTAAACAATAAATACAAATCATAAAACCCCAAATATATTTTTACATTGAATATGATTTTATATATTAATAATATATTATTTGTATATTTATAATTCGTAGAATTAAAAAAATGTTTATATTTAAACTGAAATCGCAAAATATTTACAGCAATTTTATATATATTAGTTTGTTAAACAAATACAACTAATTTTAAGTACAACATCCTTTCAGGATTTGTTCTTTTTATATTTATAAAAAAGTTACGGTTTTGACGTATTTTTGTAATGTTTAGCTAAAGAATTATAGAGCTAAGTAAGTTTCACGCCAATTTTTTTTAAATATTTCATGCCAAATAAATTATCTTGTGCAAAATTATACTTACAACTGAGAGGGGAAAATGTGAAGTAATATCTTTCTTTACAGATTGTTTACTGTACATCATGTTTTTATCAAGGTTAAGTTAAGTTAACATTTATTTTCAAAGTGTCTGAACTTAAAACCAATAAGTTATCGAGCTTGTATTTCTTAAAAATACAAGTGACTAAATAATATTTATCTTAACAGTGATTAGCTCATAATATAAATATATTGTTGTTTTATTGGTGTAGTAATTGCAGTGAAAGCAGTATTTTACCAGTACAGAACTTTACGGCTTTCAACAAAATATATGTGAACTATTTTAAACTAATTTGATGTTAAACAATTTTGTTTTTTTCGAATGTTTTTTTTTAGTTCTTTAAAATATATTATACGATTTTAAATCATCAAAATATTTTGATAAAAAATTAAAACTAAAATGTAAATTTTTATAGTGCCATAACTTTTAGATTGATTTATAGCTATTAATTTTGAAATATTGGCAAATTAACTATTTAATTTCAAGCAACTAATTACATGCAAATGGCGTTGGTTTGCAGTTTTTATATATAATTACGTCAATGAGACTTTTTG
>JAGFPH010010837.1:18254-34772 GCA_018207615.1 Philaenus spumarius
CGTTGGTTTGCAGTTTTTATATATAATTACGTCAATGAGACTTTTTGTTCATCGTCCTTCTCTTTTATTTAAAGTAAAATTACCCAAATAGTATATTTAAAACATGTAAACATAAAATTTAATACTATTATTTTAGTTTTAGCTACTTTTAAACAATATACTCTGTAAATACATTTCTCGTCTATTTACCTGTATCCTTGAAGTTGTAACGAAGGACGACAAAGTTCATGAAACGGAAAATAATGTTTAAAGCGTAAGTTTTGATGCGGACAGTCTTCATTTTGACAGAGACATACACACCTGTTGTGAATAGTAACTGCAGAGTCCTGACATCGTGTACATACTTCTCCAGGACAAGAAGGCCACAAGTCCTTGGTTTGTATACACAACATATTATTTTTATCCGAATTAAAGTCACTCAGACTTCCAGGACACGATGCATACATACACGTCTTAGCGGCACTAAGTGTCTTGTATTTTACTAATGATATATCCGAACTGTATTTAGATTCTACACTCGGCAAATCGGTGTCCGTGTGTGAGCATAACAGAGAATACGCCATGACCACTACACTACGCTACGGAGCTCCGACTGACACTCCACGACTTTATGCATACTACGCTCCGCGCATGCTTCAACTTATAGTCGCTACCCTCTCACAACTTTAACAAACTTATAGTTAAATAATGACAATGTAGTGATTTAAAGTAACATTTGGCAAACACAATTACGTCGAGATTAGAAACTATTGGATCAAGTGTAATTTATTTTCTCCATAAACCCCAAAGTCATATTAGTTCAAATTACAATACATAAAATTACTCATTTGTTAATACAGGAGTTTAAGTGAACTTGATTGGCAGTTTTATTATGTTAACATTTTAGTTTATTATGTATATTTAAACAGACAAGTAAATACTTGCATTTGTTCCTGATATAATAAATTATATGTTTAATTCTCCTCTTTTGTCCAATTATTTAATTATCGAAAGTTACAATATTTTTTTGAACATACTGTTACAAATATAGCAATTTCTCTCTCCTTAAAAGCTCTCAAGATTAAAGGCCTTTCAAACTAGCAGTGATAAAAAATATTCTTTCAAGTGCCACCAAAATTATTGGTATTGAAATTTGATTTCTTCCTATGTCACTACAGTCGATGTACGATCAACTTCAACCGACATTCTTCCCAGGTGCTTTCACATGCATCGGCTTGGAGCTCTTTAACTCCGGAGCTGTCAGAGTGGTCTATAAATTCGGAGCTTTCCTAAAAAAAAAGAATTGTGAGATCAATCCCACCATGCACACATAACTTTTGCGTTGTCCAAGAAATCAGTAAGGTAACGCGGGCCTGCGACCATTCTAGACTTCGGGACAAGCGGTTCGCACACGTGTGTGTGTGTTCTCCGGGTCTACTCGGGCGCTTCGATGTACTGGGTGTCGTTTATGTAGAGGATTGGCTTCTTTGGGGTCAGAAGATTTGCTAGATTTAGATAACTCCCCTCCCTCATGAAATTGGATGAATGTCTGTGGTGAACCTATAGGCACTCTTTTGTGTTTCGACGCAACTCAAATCAATTGTGCAATGATGGTCTCCAAAATCAAATGGTGGCCAGGCTTTGCTAGAAAAGAAAAGAGAACTTTCTTAATTCATTTACGATGTATTTGCAATTTTGTAGTTTAAATTATTTTATTTATTAAAAATAATCTACCGAATAACACACACACTACAGGCTCTCCATACTTTCTATAGAGGATCGCTGAAAAAACTAACGGAGGTGCTAGTTTAGTCGGCGAGCCTTCTCTCAAGAGTCTGCCGATTTGATTATTCTGTATTTCCGAAACTAGTTGAGATTTGGAACGTAGTCTTTAATTTCATCTTGCATCTTGAATCTAGTGAAATAATTATTAAGGGAATGATGACTAATAAGTAATTATGTAGAGTTGTTGGCCGCTATTTTGTTTAAACACAACGGATTTAAATTATCGTTATATCATTGATTTTAGGGTGACAAGACCTATAAAATGAGGGGTCACTCAATAGGGGTTGCTATTTAAAAAATTTAAGTTACCCCCTACCCGCCACCCTCTTAGGGGGTAGAAATTTTGTTGTCAGAAAATCAGGAACGTTTGTTAAGAATCAATGCCATAAACAAAATATTTGTACCTATTTTAGTTTGAGAAATACATATTTGTTTCGATACTTAATTTACACACTGTATAAACATCCTTGCCCACTGGATCACAGGCTACCACACCATCCTCCAATCTCATCCGTGTCTCATCCAACATCGTTGAAACATTTCCCAAATTCTAAAAAAGTCAAGCTAAGGGCTTTGATTGTCAAACTTTCGTAAATAAATCAATAATTGAACTCTTGCTTTTAAAATATTTGCTCGTTGTAGTGAATTTATTTAATTGTTAAGTCTACATTTGAAAAAAATGATTCGATAGTTGTTTTCTTCTTAATTTATTATGAATATACTTAAACTGTATTATATCTTTAAGAAACCTATTAACGGTTTGAGAGACCGAAATTAGGGATAAGACGGAGACAAAGCGAAGAAAGAGATAAGATTTCTAAGTGTTGCCTTTTTAATGTCATTGCTTCAACCTCGATTATAACAGAATGTCAAATAAGTCCTGATACACACGGCTACATCTTGAGATACTTAACCTAATACCTATTATAATACTTTGAGTTTAAGAAGGAGAGATAATACATAATTTTTTTATGTTGTAACGGAATCATTGGTAAGGTATATTTAAAAAATAAAAAAAAACGATAGTGACTCAAAGAAAACGTCTCTTAGAAACCATTAACAAAAACGGTCAGTGCAGTGTCAAAAATTATTTATTTTGGGAAATTTTGAAAAGTGTAAAATCTTGTTTGCTAGAATGTAACAAGAGTTTGATTTTTGTTGCAACTATGACAGGTAAAATAAAACTTATGTTTTAACGTTTAACTCATTTCATGTCTGTATTAGGTAATATCACAGCCTAATGCATCAAGTAGGCTACTGCAGTCCAGTATATCCCTTGAGGACACCTGGAGTGGTCTAGTAGTAACTTTGTTACATAAAGTTTCTATGCGGAGACGGTATAATTAATGCATTACTCCACGGACAACTGATGTGAAAGTTTTGTAGAATATTAAGTAATATTGACTCTCTCCAGAAATGTATAATATGTCGTAATATACAATGTTCAGTCAAATACAGTAGCACAAGAGTTATACAGAGGTAAAGGTAAGAATTCGTTACTATACTGAGTTGTATTTCAGTAAAGATAAATTTATGTATAACAAAAGTGAAGGCGTTGCAGCAGCGGTCAGGTTTTATACTACAGGAAGGGAAATAGATGTAATTCAGTACTACCACCTATTTAATAATATTTTTTGAGACATTTTGTATTTTACGTGTTGTAATATTATATTTATATTTAAAAAGGTAATACCACATTTCTTATCAGTTGAGGGTTTGGAGGGGATAAGAATGGAGAATAAATATAATTTAGTTTGAAATTTTTCCAAATTGTAGATTAAAGAACTTTTTTAATCATTTGCTTCCGTCATAAGACAAATTTACTCAAAACTATTCAAATTTTCCCTCAGCAATTTCTTTTACAATACAATTATTCCACTATAGCGTTAAATCAAAACTATTTGTAAGACTTTTAAAGGAAGTAAATAAATACGATTAGCCCAGAATGTGACTCTAGTTGGATTAAGGGTAATTGGGTTTCGGTAAGTTATTTAGTAGTTGAAAGGTTACTTATTGAATTTCCTTTAAGATCTTAAAAGTAAAGCGAAGCATCTTAAATTAAATGCATTCTAAATATTGACTGTCTCTTAGTCAATGAACCTCATATCCATGAATTTGCAATGCTGTAGAGTGTAGAGGATTCATCATTTTTGTATTGTACTTAGTCATATAAACAAATAGTTTTACTTGAGAAGCAAATAAATAAAGTATACTACACTTTACAGTAAAAACATTTCGTTTTTTTGAGCGATTTGTTCCTGTTTCGTTCTCAACATTATTTCATTATTTTATTACCATCCACAATAGTTTAATTATTTAACCATTATAATATGAAATCCCTGCAACTTCAATAGTGATTGCTTTTAACAAACTTTACCTACAACTTCATGTTTCTCAATGTGTAATCTGTTCATATTTACCACTAATACACTAATACAACCCACTGCATGAATTGAAACAATTTATTTCAGGAACAATTTAAATTTTAAATGTATTTTGATTAATTTAATAGGACTTTACGGTAAGTTCAAATGGGTTTTTCATAGGTAAGTACAGAACAACTGACGAGTTCAATGAAGTATATCTAAGTATAATCATTTTGTAAACATTTCTTTGTGTTGACGACAAAAAAAATTTTACGAAATTGAAAATTATGACATTCATGATAACAAACACAAAAGCTATATAGTTTAAATATGAATTTAGTAATGAGTAAGTTTTTTATTTGAATTTTCATCAGAAAATATGTAAATTTTATCAATGCATAAACATTTATTCGTTGGAGTTGCAATTGTAGCATAACGAGCATGTGAATTTAGTGCGGCAACGTCCCTGTACTTACAAGAAATACCATTCGTAGGGTACTAATTCGAAAACACATCTTTTCACGTTTTACAATTTACACAACTACCATACGTTCTAGGTTAAAACTAACCTAAAATAAGCAACATTTGAGATCAAACCCCTTCATTGTTTCAAGCAGCTGATTACCTGATATCGTTGCTACTCTTAAAACAGATTTTTATTTTTGTACCAATATTTTTATTGACCAATTATCATTTACTGTCGTAAAGATTTTATTGTCTTATAGCATTTGAATTGGTTTTTGAGGAACAATAAAACTATTTTATTTAGATATAGTTGTTATTTCTTTTACAAAAACACCTTAAACCACATTTTATATTTTCTAATTTATTATTGGATGTCTAATAAACGTTGTCCATATAAGGGGAACGTGAGCGCCTCAAGGGTGTTCTATTATTGATACTTTCTGAATAACGTGTTTACCCAATCCACGGAGCCTTTCAGTTTTGCCTTGATTAGGTTTATAGTAACAGTATTTGACACAACAGTATAGGCTTAACATTTGACAGTATTTAAAATAACAGTATAGGCTAAAAATTTGACAATATTTGACACAATAGTATAGGCTCAACATTTTACAGTATTTGACACAACAGTATAGGCTTAAGATTTGACAGTATTTTACATAAAAGTATAGGCTAAAAATTTGACAATATTTGACACAATAGTATAGGCTCAACATTTGACAGTATTTGACACAACAGTATAGGCTCAACATTTGACAGTATTTGACACAATAGTATAGGCTCAACATTTGACAGTATTTGACACAACAGTATAGGCTCAACATTTGACAGTATTTGACACAATAGTATAGGCTCAACATTTGACAGTATTTGACACAACAGTATAGGCTCAACATTTGACAGTATTTGACACAATAGTATAGGCTCAACATTTGACAGTATTTGACACAACAGTATAGGCTCAACATTTGACAGTATTTGACACAATAGTATAGGCTCAACATTTGACAGTATTTGACACAACAGTATAGGCTCAACATTTGACAGTATTTGACACAATAGTATAGGCTCAACATTTGACAGTATTTGACACAACAGTATAGGCTCAACATTTGACAGTATTTGACACAATAGTATAGGCTCAACATTTGACAGTATTTGACACAACAGTATAGGCACAACATTTCACAGTATTGACACAACGATATAGGCTCAACATTTGATAGTATTTGACACAACAGTATAGGCTCAATCTTTGACAGTATTTGACACAATCTAGTATAGGCTCAACATTTGACGGTATTTGACACAACAGTATAGGCTCAACATTTGACAGTATTTGATACAATAGTATAGGCTCAACATTTGACAGTATTTGACATAACAGTATAGGCTCAAAATTTGACAGTATTGACACAACGGTATAGGCTCAACATTTGACAGTATTTGACACAACAGTATAGGCTCAACATTTGACACAACAGTATAGGCTTAACATTTGACAGTATTTGACACAATAGTATAGGCTCAACATTTGACAGTATTTGACAGAACAGAATATGCTCAACATTTGATAGTATTTGACACAACAGTATAGGCTCAACATTTGACAGTATTTGACACAACAGTACAGGCTCAACATTTGACAGTATTTGTGTCGACACCTAGTACCATAACATCGATTGTCTTCAAAAAAAAAACTTCTTGTACAAAATAAAACCAAAATAATTTCTACACATAAAAACAAAAATGAATGCCTTAAAAACTGCAAAATACAAGAAAAAGGAAAATCAACTAAACAATATATTTAAAATGTTTCCAATCAAACCTAGCACAATACACAATGGTAATTTACTGTCTGTTTATTTTATTTGGAACCAAACATAACAAAATATACTCATTTATCAAAACATGTAAAATTGGAAGAGAATCAAAAGATACAAAATGAACGAACACTTTTAAAGTTTCTTGTTTCCCCTTCCTTTTTGTCTTTTTACCTCTGTTCAAACCGTTAAACAAAAAATACTAAAATACAGAAATAGAAAAAAAAACACGAAATAAATACCTCAATTTTCAAATCTCTCCCAAACCAAGATTTTATAAAACGAAGCCATTTTACTTTATAAATTTACGAACTGGACATCTTGTCTTTCCATTGTAGACACATGTTTAAAACATATTTTAGACACTTAAACCTAAACGTAAACCTAATTCGAGTTGCCTGAAAAGTAAAATGTTTTATTCACACTATATGAAGTTTACCATTTTGTTTTGTTACCGATGCTCAACAACGTCTTTTAATGACACCTGACTCGTCAACATCGGTTCAGTTGTAAAAGATTGTCACATACTTAACTGATAGGATATTTTCCCACACAGAGACTTATTATTGCAAAAGGACACGAGAAGGAAAGTGGACACTTGGCGCCACAAACTGTTTTCCCCGTCTGTCCCTGTTTTGACTGGAGTAAGATGTACAGTGTTTATAATCAATAAGAGGCCAGCCGTACTCATCGATGTATAAACACACTGGATTGCGCGCTGAGTAGTCTTAAAGGTTCGAGAAACGAGCCGGCCGGCGTGGAGCTTCCCCCTCCACTGGAGGGATAGACCCGCGGTGGGCAGCGTGATAGATGGACAGTGATACACGTTGTTGTTGTTATATACAGTTCAATTCTTTGATCTATCCTCTACACTTTTTTATAATAATATGTCATTTTTGGGCAGATTAAATAGTATTCCTAAATTACTATTCAAAACAGGCCTAGTTTTGTTAGCAGTCTTGTAGTAGGAACATAAAAACTGGTGTTTTCAAAATAAGAAATTTGAGATTGATCAATACTTTTATACAGTTCTATTTTAGAACTAAATTACGAAACTTTTTTACATTTATGAAAAAAATTATAAAAAATGTTTACTACTTTTTATATAGGCCTAAAGTTGAACTTTTTCCTTTCGTTACTAAACACTAGGGGCTCTGCCCCTGGACGCTTCGCTTCGCTCGCAGTTGGAAAATTCGCTAATGAATCTCGTTAATCTTTGGCTCGTTTGTACATTGGTTTGTAAAATTATGAAACCAGGCTTAAATATATTAACGGTAATTACAAGATTAATTATAACCTCAAATACATGCTTTAGAAACATGAGAAACTTTCATTACGATTTTAGTCCTAGTTCTACTATCTTCTGTCAACTAATGTTTTGAAACCAGGACTAAATATACAGTAGTAAACATAACCTCAATACTATGTTTCAGAAATGAGCCAGGCCTACATTACAAAATTGACTATTAGAATTTATCCATTTTTGCCAAGTTTACTTTTTTTATAAAATAAATTGTTAAATCAGAACAATTTATTCTAATTCTAACGTGCTAAAACAGTATAAATTAGATTGTTTTTTAATAGTAATTAAAAACTATCCAATGAACAGCTGATTTAGGATAATACTCAATCTCATGGCTTGTTTATAAACAGCTGTTTTGATTGCTTTATTTACTATTTCGTTGTAATTTTGTAACCAACATGGCAACCCATAAAACCCTATGTTAAAATTTTTCAACTTTTAAATTAGATTTTCGAAAAAAATTGCGTTTTTACACGAAATACAACAATATGGGTGTACTTAAAAATCAATACTACACCTAAATACAAAATTTCTTTGAATTCGTTACAGCCGTTTTCGAGATCCACGACAGATACAAACAAAGATAGATACAAGAATTGCTCATTTAAAGTAATAGGATGCATGTTCCTTGAGCTAATAACTTTGTTAATTTTACTTCAATCATTTTGTTTACTTGCAAAACTGGCATATATAAATTTTTTAAACCTTTATCTACAAAAAAGCTATGGAACACTTTTGAATGAGTTTAGAATAAACGTGTTGACTAAATGGTTGAAATACAAAAACTTGGACGATTTTTTTACAAATTTGAAGTTTACGGTCATTTTGTGAGCTTATGGTTTGAGATACGGAAAAAAATCAAGAATACTATTTTGTTGAAAATCTAATTTGCTACCCGCAAAATATTAGTTTTTAAATTCGACTTACAGTTAAGACACAAACTGGCTTTGGAAAAAAGCTTACACTGAGAGCTTACAATTCGATCACTTAAGTCAATGGAATAACTTTACTAACTTTTAAATTAAATCAAGCAATAGCGAAGCATTGCTGGGTCCACTAGTTTACTATAAAAATAAGTGTTACATACTGTATAACAATTAAATATTGTTTAGAAATTAAAATGATTATTTTATAAATATAAATGTTTGGTGCCGTTGTTGAAGCTGAGCAAAATAAATTAAAACATTTGTGAGCGTTGCATTAACTTTGAATGCTTCACGTGTTGTTGCTGTCCCTCCAGTGGTGGGGGAAGCGGCTAGGCCAGCCGGACCGTATTCAATACACGCAGCCAGCGATCCAGTGTGTTTATACATCGATGGCCGTACTCTGTCAATACACTTCACTAAAGTCATGCAAAGTCTCCAAACTAGTTCCACCGCATCAATTTTGGTATCGTTGAATCATTCCCGAGATCTGATCCTATAAATACTTTAAAATTCTCTAACTTTCCACGAGCACGTGTTTAATTCTGAAAGAGCTACGAACTTCTATAAACAATATAAAACATTTTGCGATTTACAGTAATGAACGAAGGTACTTGGTAGAACTCAATTTGAATGAAAAAAACAACACGCAAGTTTTATTTAATTCTACAAAATTTATTGAGTTTTGGCGAGCTTGGTTTCTTTTTTTTAGCTGGACAAACGAATTGTTTTCCAACAACCAAACCAACTCATTTGCAGTTAAAGAAAGACACAACAAAAGAAAAAACAAAATTGTCAAATCGACTTTAGCTCACAGCAAGCGCATTTTTAGTTCTTTTCATTTAAAACTTTGCTGTAATGAACCTTTGCTGTAATGAACCTTTGCTGTAATGAACAGTATGACTAACAGATTATATGGTTTGATGAAATTACACAAACCTGGTATTCCCATCCATCCGGTTTCTTCCTTTGGACAGTCTTCTTCATATAATCTGGTAAAATGAACCAATACGTTTTTAGAGAATATTTCAAAATTAGAATTTGTAAATAAGATCAAATATGTAAAAGTGCCTTTTGCGTCGTTTGTAGTTAAAAGTTTTATTCACAAATATTACTGTCAAGGACTGTTTGTAAAGTGTAGAAACTTTATTGGATCGTACTAAAGTTGACCCTTGTACAGCTATTGTGTTCATAATGTATTAAAGTATGTTTTGATGAAAATTATTTTCAATTTCAAAACAATGTTTTTACTCAAGTCGATGGTTTGGCAATGGGGTCTCCCTTATCTCCATTGATAGCTGACATTTTTATGGACAGATTTGAATCAACATTCCTTGACAGCAAAATCCATTTAAGTCTAATATTAAGTACTAGTAGATTTAAATAATACGTGGATGATGTATTATGTTTATTTTAAGGAACTGACCTAATCCTTCAATTATTGTTAAATTATTTAAATGCTATTAATAAGGCTATACAATTGGAAATACACTATGGAAATAGGTTTACAAAATCAAATCAATTTGCTTGACCTTACTATAAAAATGTCAAATAGAAATCATGGTTTCAGTATTTTTAGGAAACCTAAGTTTACTAACAGCATTATTCATTCTACGTCACAATATCCTTATAGTGACAAATTGATCGCCTTCCATAGTATTTCATCCTCTTACTAATATGCCTATGTCTAAATAACGACTTTTGTCGACTTTTGTAAAGAATTAACTTTTATAAAATAATGGATACTGGGTATTATGTTTAGCTTAAGTTATAGAATAAATCAAAAACTAAATTAAAAATAATAATAAATTACTCATATATTATACTAGCCGACCCGTACGGCGTTGACCGTGGTGGTTGGTATTTTCACTATTTTTAACGTAATTGTATTCTTTTTAAGTGTTCAGTCAAAGTGTGGTATTTGACTTTTATATATATAGATATTAAATAATAAAAGCACTATTGTCATAATAATAAAAGATCTGCAATTATCATTTTAGTAACTTTGATCCCCCCAAACCTCCCCTAAAATTTCGAATTTTTTAAAACCCGTTCTTAGCTAGCACCTAGGGCAATAAAGGAAGCTACATACCCATTTTCATTACAATCCCTTCCGGAGTTTTTTAAAAATCGGGGTTTAGTAACTTTGCCCCCCCCCCCCCCAAAACCCCTCCTAACATTTCGAATTTTTAAAACCCTTTTTTAGTGAGCATCTATAGCCCTAGAGGAAGCTTCATACCAAATTTCGTTCCAATCCGTTCCTTAGTTTTGGAGAAATCGTGATTTAGTAATTTTGACCCCACAAACCCTCCTAAAAATTCGAATTTTTAAAAACTATTTCTTACTGAAGTAGTGTAGAAACAAGAGTTCTGGTACAACCCTGACCTTTTGACCCCAGGTCACCTGACCCTTGCCCCCCCAAGGTCAAGATAACAAATTGACCGTGAAATTGACCTTGACGCGATAACAAATTGAGCGTGACTAATTGTTTTAGGTCACCTGACCCTTGACCAAAGGTCACCAGATAACAAATTGACCGTGACGCGATAACAAATTGAGCGTGACAAATTGTTTTACGCTCGATCGAGCGTGTAATCGTAATATATACGGGTCGTTGATAAAAAGTTATGGTTCGTTCGATTGACGTCAGTATCGAATAGATTCTTGGAATTTATCGATTTCTAAGAATCGTATATGTGTTGACGCCAATAGTTCTGGTTCGTTAAGAAAATGTTACGCATGACTGGTAAAAATATACGGGTCGTTAATAAAAATTTATGGTTCGTTCGATTGACGTTAGTATCGAACAGATTCTTGGAATTTATGTTGACGCAAATAGTTCTGGTTCGTTAAGAAAATGTTACGGGCGATTGATAAAAATATACGCATGGCTGGTAAAAATATACGGGTCGTTAATAAAAAGTTATGGTTCGCTCGATTGACGTTAGTATCGAACAGGTTCTTGTAATTTCTTGATTTCTAAGAATCGTATATAAAACGAGCGCATCGCAATCTAGTATTTTTAAAACGTATCTTAAAATGATGGTGACTAATGAGATCAATGCAATCTAGTATTTTTTTTATTGTAATATGCTTTAAATACTGGTAACTTTTGAAGACGAACATCATTCTGTATTGTTACGCTTTTATTCAACTATTAAATTAATTTCTAGTATATTACTAATTACTATACTGTGCAAAATGGAAATAGAGCAATCCGTAAAAAGAAACCAGGAGAGCGCTGCGGCTGAACGTATTAAAAAATGTCCACCTGAAGGACAGCCTTACAAGGAATGGTGGGAAAAAAATAAGGAGTATTTGGAGGAATGCAGCACCATCTCAAGAACGTCTCAGTCTCATGAAACGCTGGCTGAAAGGTTAAAGGAGATCGACGAAGACTTGACGGACAACCAGTATTCTATTGAAGAAACAGATGAAACTTTGGAATCCATTCAGGATTATTTAAATAAATGTGCGGCTGAGTTTCACGTAACTACGGAAGGCAGCATGAATGTAGAACCGGCTCCTCCTGAAGAAACTTTTGAATCCATTCAGGACTATTTAAATAAATTTGCGGAAGAAGTTGCTGCAGAGTCTCCTTTAACTACGGAGAACATGAATGAAGATGAATTCGACAAGTATGTTGAGGAATTGCTGGACGATATTGAAGACGAATTTTTATTGCAGTGAAAAGGTAGCAATTATGTATGAAAATGGTTAGTAGTTAAGTGTATGTGATAGAGTTAAGACGTTAAATTAATGATGAAAATCCTTGTTTGTGTTTTATTAATATTAGTTTTAACAGAAAGTAAAATTTATACAAGTAATAATACATTAGATGCATTGCAATATCTTCAGATTTTTGGATTTTTGGAAAATAGTAATGAAACATTGACTGCAGTGAATAATACAGTACTTTCCAGCGCTTTGTTTATTTTTCAAGAGTACTATAATTTATCCTTAGATGGTCAATTAAATAACGAAACGTTAAATTTAATGAACTTTAAACGGTGTGGTGTACGAGATGATGTATCTGGGTTTTCTGCTTCTACAGTTAAATGGAAAAAATTACATATTAAATGGCATTATTCTTACGCTAATTCTAATGTATTAAAAATTACTGAACAAGCGTTTAAAATATGGGAAAGTAATTCTGATCTTTCATTTTCACATAGTATACATTGTCCAGATATATTAATATCAAACAAATATCTTAGTCATAAATATCAAAAACTAAACTAATACTATTGTCCATATGCATTTGATGGTAGAGGTAGTGTATTAGCGCATTCGTTTTTCCCAATTGCAGATGGATCGACTGTAGAAATACATATAGACAACGAAGAAAATTGGTGTTCAGCACAACATTGTTTATCTGATCAATCAAATTTACTACATGTTTTAGTGCATGAAATCGGACATGCATTAGGCTTAAGACATTCAAATGACCGTAAAGCGATTATGTTTCCTTATTATAATGACAAAATAATTAAACTAGGATATGATGACATTTTAGGTATACAAAGTTTATATGGTCCTCCTCGTTTACCAGTTTCAACAACGTCTACGACATTACGTCCCACAGCGACTACAGTTTCAACACCTACAATTACACCTGTGGAACCAAATCTATGTAATTTGAAAAATATTAACACTTTTCTAATAGTACATAATCATTTATATATTTTTCATCAGAAATGGGTTTGGCTTGTTAAGTTAGGGGAAGCCTCATATCACAGTGTTTTGTATTTACCTGATTGGTTGCCTTTTCTTCCACAAAACTTTACAAAAATATCTCATGTTTATCAAAGACCATCAGGCGAAGTAGTTATTTTTATTGATTGTCTAATATATATGATTGATTTTCCTTCTTTAAATCTTGTAAGTAATTATCCAAAATATTGTATAGATTTAAATTTACCAAAAGCATCTGTTATTGATGGAGTGGTTAATACGTACAATGGACATACTCTTATTTTCTATAACAAAATATATTTCGCTGAAATTAATGAATGCTCATTCAAAGTTATATATTATGGGTTAATATATGAAAGATTACCAGGTATACCACCTCATGTTTTAGGTATAAAAATGGATTATTATATTTCTTTCAAAATGAAACGTATTTTGAATTTGATGAATTTTCTAATCAGTTAATTAGTGCAAAAACCTTTGATCTTTCCATTTTTGGAATAAAATGTTCAAAAACGTCATTTACAGAG
The DNA here is from genome assembly GCA_018207615.1 of Philaenus spumarius. Classification (NCBI taxonomy): domain Eukaryota; kingdom Metazoa; phylum Arthropoda; class Insecta; order Hemiptera; family Aphrophoridae; genus Philaenus; species Philaenus spumarius. Next base: position 32,121 of record JAGFPH010010837.1, read on the forward strand.
ATTTTAGATCGTTTTAAAAAACTTGTAACTAAATTAGACGCCATGTCTATATCATTAGAAAACGTTTAGTAGAAGTGATAAGGTGTATTTTGGATTAGACGATGATGTTAAATGTATTGATTGTGAAGTTGCCGTAGGAGAACCAGATTGTAAGTTAGCAAATTTGTAATAAATAATGTATTTATATTATAATGTGGACTGCTTTCTTATTTCATTTCCTCGTCAGTTACTAAACTATAAACATCAATGTGAGAAGAGAAATTGCTAAAGAATTGCATAAGCAAGTTCGAAAAAATTTTCCTAGTCGTTATGTAGAAGTAAAGGGATTACATGATTTATACCAGGCTGACCTTGTAGAAATGATACAATTCTCTAAAGTAAATAAAGGTTATAAATATATTCTAGTGATAATAGATTGTTTTAGTAAATATGCAATAGCAGTTCCAATAAAGTCTAAAAGTGCTTATGAAATAGAAAAAACATTGAAACCTATTTTAGATAAACACCCAATGCGTCATTTTCAAACAGATAAAGGTACAGAATTTTACAATTCTAGAGTAAAATTATTACTAGATAAATATAATATAAATCATTATTCAACTTTTTCTGATAAAAAAGCTTCCATTGTAAAAAGACTTAATAGAACTTAAAAGGGTAAAATGTGGCAAGCATTTAGTGAACAAGGCAGTTACAAGTGGTTAAACTTACTTCGAAATATTGTTAATAAATATAATAATACACCTCATAGAACGATAGGTATGAGACCAATTGAAGTTAATAAAAATAACGAATTTTTAATTTTAAAAAGACTAGGTAAAAACAGAAGACTAAAAGTTGCAAAACGTGATAAGTTCATTAAAGGAGATAAAGTTCGAATAAGTAGATATAAGAAACAGTTTACTAAAGGTTATTTGCCTAATTGGAGTAATGAAGTGTATATGATTTGGAAAGTACATCGTACAATTCCAACAACGTATTTTTTGAAAGATGAATTAGGTAACATTATAAAAGGTGGGTTCTACGAAGAGGAGCTCAGTAAAACAAAGTACAGCGATATATATCTAATAGAGAAGGTGATTCGAAAAAAAGGAAATAAATTGTTAGTGCGTTGGCTTGGTTTCGATAAATCCAGTGACACGTGGATTAACAAAAAAGATTTAAAATGAAAACAACAAAACAAAAGGACTCATTATCAATTATAAATTTTGATTTGTATTTAAATAATCATATAAACTGTAGAAAAAAACATGGTCCCCTTTTACCCAATTCAATCAGATGTATTATTTGCGGACCGTCTAATTGCGGAAAGACCAATTTAAGGTTTAATTTAATTTTTCATCCAAAAGCTTTGTTTTTCGAAAATATTTACATTTTTTCCAAGTCGATAAATCAACCTAAGTATAAATTTCTTACTCGTATATTCTCAAAAATACCTGAAATAGGATATTTTATATTTACTGAAAATGATGAAGTGTTTCATCCGAACGAAGTGAAACCTAATTCTATTATTATATTTGATGATGTAGCTTGTGAACGTCAGAATAATATTAGAAATTATTTTGTTATGGGCCGTCATAACGATATTGATTCATTCTATCTTTGTCAAACTTACAGTCACATTCCAAAACAATTGATACGTGACAATGCAAATTTCTTAGTTTTATTCAAACAAGATGACACAAATTTGCGTCATGTATATAACGATCACGTGAATACAGACATGAAATATGATAAGTTTAAAGAAGTATGTTCGATTGCATGGTCAAAAAGTAAAAACAGTTGTTTTATAATAGACAAAGACCGACCTATAAATAAAGGAAGGTACAGAATTGGATTTGATGAATTTATATTGATATAATCAGTTAGTGTTGCGATGGATGAGAGTGTAGATGTCAAAGATCATTACAAAGCATCAAACATACAAATGTTATCAGAGCAAACAATGGCTGTGAAGAAAGTTCCGAATCCGCTTTATTGTTGTGAACTTAAGTGTTTTATTAGAAAAAGAGTTGTAGTCGACGGTATTGCGTGTAGGGTGTGTAATTACTCATATTTTTTTCATTGCAAATGTATAACCGCTCAAAAGCATATCTAGAAGATTGTACTATATAAAACTCAATTCGAAGGATTTGCCTGTTGCGAAGACATATGCGCTCGTTTCACGTGGAATGAATTGTTTAATTGTAAGAGGTGTAGTTGGCATAAGGATATATGCAACTGCGTTTTGGAAAAATGTAAATCCAACAAGACTAGCTGGTTGTATGAAAACGTAAAAAGCATAGCAACGGAAGTTGTGAATAAAGTTCAGAACCCAGATTATTGTTGTGATCTTCAATGTTTTGCCACAGAAGGAACTGAAGTCGACGGAATTGCGTGTAGAGTGTGTAATTATTACTCTTTTTGTCATTGTAACTGTAAAACCGCTCAAAAAGAAATCCGAACGATAATTTTATATAAAACTAAATTTGAAGGATTCACCTGTTGCGAAGACATATGCACTCGGTTCACATGGGAACAGTTATTCAGTTGTAAGAAATGTACTTATAATCATCGTTATAATACACTATGTCGATAGGTTTTGGAAAAATGTAAAACAAACAGAACTGATTGGTAACTGATTGTGTATAACGAAATTGTCAATTAAATAAACAA
>JAGFPH010010838.1:0-27330 GCA_018207615.1 Philaenus spumarius
TGCTAATCCGTACACTGTTAATCCGGACACTGTTAATCCGGGCACTGATAATCCGGACACTGTTAATCCGGACACTGATAATCCGGACACTGTTAATCCGGACCTCCTGGTAATAATAAATTCGTGTGTGATCGTTTTGAGAATTTGTGATAAGCTGTTGGAAAATGGTAAAAATGAGAAGAACGTATTTCTGAGTGATAGTTTTATCTATTAACGATTTTGGAAATGGATATTAAATTTGAGGAGGAGTACATTCAGAAGAACGCTGTTTGAAAATGTCACAAGCTAGATGAATTCTACCGGCAGTACACCGCAAAATAGATCGAAATTTGTGATGTGTCTGGAATGAGGATCGACTTGGGACCATGCGGTTTTGTTCAAAAATTTAAGTTATAACTGAGTCAAGTCAACAAATTTCAAGTAAACAGTAAAATCAAAGAAATGCTTTAATTCGAGTGATTTGCTTTGTCATCACTATTTCCTCCATTGCAATGCTTTATGATACGCGACATTTTTGTTTTGATGGCTGGCGCGTAAACAAACAAAGCTGATGGTTTTCCGGCACGGGAATAGGCGTTATCTACGTTAGGACATTTGGATCTAGATGTTTGACTTATAATACAGTAAACCTTTTGTTTGCTTTTACCTAATCGAAAAAAAAACTGATAGTTGTGGTGAATAATTACCTGAGTCTAAATTAGCCAAATTGGAATTATGTTCAGTTTTTGACACAAATCAGCTGTTTTATTTATCAGTAAGCATTTTTCGTTGATTTCTGTTTGTGTTTGCTTTTAGTTTGTCAATCAACCTAAAACAGCTGTTGGTTTGAAAAAATAATAAACTGATTATAAATTTGCTAAGTAAAGTTGCTATGGTAACTAATGTAAACAAACATATGATGCTAAGCTTTTTATACATTCAGCTGTTTTCGTTATAGTCTTGAGTTCATACAAAATAAGAATGTTTAGTGTTTCCTGAATTTGAAACTTTTCAGGAAAACTTTTCAGATTTTTCTTTTCGTAAAAACCTTATTCGGACTATTACGAACATTTTAAAATAAAAAATAGCCAAATCGGTCCAGCCGTTCTCGAGTAATGCGCTTAACAACGAAAAGCATTTCTTTTTATTTATATATAGATATGTAGATGTTTTTTTCTTTGCTGAACATTTTTCTGTAGGAAACAATTCAAAATCGCTGTCCCCCTTATTATCACGTAAGCTCTAAAATGACATGAAAATGAATTTTGAAAAAGTGTCAAATTTCATTCAAAATAGTGATTTTATTTTTTATATTAGTTTTTGTAACCCCCAATTTTTATAATGAAATTTGGCACTGTTTCAAAATTGATTTCCATGTAATTTTAGAGCCCACAAAAATAAGAGGAGTTCCCCATTAAAACTTATTTGCACCACCAACGGTTCAAAAGTTAGCTATTGTAACATTTTAAGAGGAAATCAATATTATTTGTAGGCATATCAAACGTCAAATTTTAAGAACTTTAAGTTTTTGTAATTCCTAAACGGCTAAAGATTTTTTTTGAACCCAAGAATAAATCATTCTTAAAATATTGTTTTACACCTGAAAACCCCCATCAAATACAGGGTGTTCCATAACAAATTTCAAAGTTGGCCGCCGTATTGGAACATTTTTTTACGTTTCACAAAGTGGATTTTTAAACTTCATTGAAAAGAAAGGAAGGTTCCCCATTTAAAGTACTCCGTAGTATTTATAGTTTAAAAATTAGCAATTGCAACATTTTAGGTGGGACGCCAGGCACATGAATATGGAGTTTTTATTTAGTGTAGTTCAAAAAATATGACTTGTTTCATGTACAGGGATCTCATAAACAGACTGAACACTTGGTTTCCCTGTTGGTATTACGGTATTGCCTTCAACAAACTTCAACAAAAAAAAAAAAAAAAGAATTGAGATTGTTTCCAATGTCGCATACGAGGTATTCAGTCTATTAAGGGTCTGCTGTGGTGGCGGCCATCTTGGATTTGTATCCCATAAGAGCAATGTTAAATTTCAAACAATTTATTTCGTTTACTTTTTATCATAAAATTGTTTGCAAGGTATCATTTTAAGCACAGTCACAATACGCGTCCGTCTTGCAATTTAGATTTTTTTAAATGCTTTTGATTTGTTATGTAATTGACATTTTGTAAGTACAAAGTTTGAATTTTTTTCCTAACGCAATAAAAAATGTATAATGAAAAATAATTTGCAAGCCGGATCCGAAATTTTATAAAGAATATTCAGTTTTTTTTCAACACTCAATTACAAAAGATAGACTTATAAAATGGTTTGAAATGTCATAGCGTTCAGCTGCAAGAAATTGCACTTCTTAGATAGGGATACAGTGAGAAGCTATTGCGCTTCCAGTTGCTTTCTCGTTTACTGGAGCAGACCCTTAATTCATAAATGCAGTAAAACCGTACAAGTGAGATAACATCGGCCAATATCTGGAGGATCCGGATAGCTCAGTGGTAGAGTGTTGCCCCGGAAAGTCAAAGGTCCTGGGTTCAAATCCCGGTCTTGGTCCATAATTTTTCACTTGTAATTTAATTAACAAACTTTAAATGGGAAAATTATATACTGTACATTTATCGTGCAATTTGAAACCTATGTTACAGAACACATTTTTTCTTTTTTTTTGCGAAAAACCTGAGTGGATTTACAAAATGCTGATAAACTTAAAAAAGTTATAGAGATTCATACGACCACACACAGGTATAAAATTAAACTTTTAATTTATACACAATACTGACAACATAAAGATAAAATAACAACGATAGCAACAAATAATTAAACAATAAAAACTTGTCACAGGGCTGTAAAGGGACCTGTTACATAACAATGAATAAAACTCTAATTAAAACTAAATAACGAGTAATACATCTTAACTTGGTATTTAAGTTAAGTAAAATGTATATTGTTTTCAAATGTTTCCAATCACATTCAACCGATGGAGGAATGCTAACACTATATTAAGGGTCGGCTCTAGTAAAACAGAAAGCAACCTGCGACTCCAGCGTAGCGGCGGTAGGTTACGCGGACATTGCTCATCCTAAATCCATTTAAAACCCGCAATTGTTCAAATATCGTTTTTAAAAAAATACCAAACTCTTGGGGACAAAATTCTTCATACGAATGGCTTGGTAATTTTTCGCTATAATTAATATTTACAACGTAAAAAAATATTTAAAATCACCCTATAGCGGCGGTAGGTTACATGGACATTGCTAAGCCTAAATCCATTTAAAACCCGCAATTGTTCAAATAGCGTGTTTAAAAAAGCACCAAACCCTTGGAAACGAAATTCTTCATGCGAATGGCTTGGTATTTTTTCGCTATAATTAATAGTGACAACATAAAAAAATATTAAAAATCAATGTTTTAAATTGTTAATAAATATTAAACAAAATGTTTTTCTTAGTTTTGGAAAAGCCATTTGCATGCATATTGGCCATAGCTTTAAAATTGCATATCGTTCATAACTATCCGATCAAAAATAAAGGAAAAATTTGGATTTTAATTTAATATTGGTCTTATGGAGTGTCAGCCAACATGGCCGACTGCTAGAGCCGACCCTTAATGGTTTGGTAGTCATCACCCAGCATCCTCCGAATGCATTTGGTAGGCAAAACCTGTTACGAACACGTTTTAACTTTTCGCAATCTAAAAGTAGATGTTAGATGGAAAGGAGATGTAAGCAGTAAGTACAAAGCGGCGGATCCCCCCCCCGATGCATCAGAAACTCGTGGGTTAAAAGGGCCAATGCGTAGACGAGAAACCACCACTTCCTCTCGACGGCTTTGGCGATTTGAAGGTATCCATGGCCGAACGGTATCCTTAATTTGGCGCAGTTTATTGTCTTGTACTGCTACCCACTCTTCTTCTCACTGTCTAAACAGGGCTTGTTTTAAAGAGGACATAATATAGTCGGACGACATTACACTATTCACACTAGTGGCTTCCTTAGCAGCTAGGTCTGCTTTAGTATTTCCCTGTATACAGGCGTGTCCCGGAACCCAGCAGAACGACACCCCAACGCCCCGTAGCCAAAGTGTGTGCGTGGAGCACAGAATAGCTTTGACCAAAGGGTTAGGAGAGTACATATCTTAGAATGACTCAAGTGCACTTCTTGAGTCTGAACATAAGAAGGTGCTCCGGTGTTGCTAGTACAATATTGAGTGCCTTGAGTATTGCAAAAAGTTCTGCTGTATGTACAGAAAGAAGATGAAGATGGTAATCCATAAGTGAAGCTGTTTTCTGACAGAACAGAATATTTTATTAAATTTATCTGCTCATTTTACGTAAATTAAATTACATTTTACACCTTAATTAACGACCTACATATTTCAATAGGGATTCGTTTCTGTGAGTAATCTGAAACACGGGTGAAATCTTTCACTAGCTGTCTCTCTAACGGAGCATTTCCAGACCTATGAATAAATTAACTTTTTTCGTTATTTTTCCTAGTGGAATCAGCTCAGAAAGTGCTCGGAAAATTATGCAAATAACTTATTATTTTAGCTCAAAATAACTTTAAAATATTTTGTTTCTAGAGTAATTCTGGGTATTGTTGACAACTACCAAGAAATACATTTTTCCTTTTTTGGTCAATATCTCTGTTGTCCTTTGAGCTACAGAAAAAATAAAAAAAACATTGAGTTTGTCATTAAAGAAGTAAACTTTTTGTGTCTTGTAATTGTTTTTGTAAAGTTAGCGGTTTTTGAGATATTTGACATTAAAAATTATAAACGGCCGCCATTTTGAAAATATTTAAAATATTGTTCTAATTTTTCGTACAGCGATAAAAGGTTACTCAACAAATAGGTGTACAAAGTTTGAGCTCAATATCTTTTCTACTTCCAGAAATATTAAGTATTGTGTAAAAAACACATACAGACAGACCGAAAACGGAATGAGCTAGGACACATGTTATATTACATTTTTTGTTTCTTTTGACATGCTGAATAACGTGATAAAGTTTGTTCATATGGTTGCAAGACACCCTGTATACACCACGATATAGCTTACCTATTGAACCCAATCAAGTGATTGAGACATTCGAAAAATCAGGAGGAAACCATAGACTTTCTCTATAGCGTTAGGCCTAAGTACACTCAATATAAATTTAACTTCAAATGTTGTTATTTTAAGGTAAAAAGTCACCTGTTCATTTATAATTAGTATCAAGCTTGTTTCTTTGAAGTCAAAGTTGTAAAATTTTTCTATTAGTAGTCTACTCTTTAAACATCTGTAGTTCTGTTCAAATAATTAAAAGGTTTACTATTCAACTATTATACAAAATCTGAATAGTAAGATTTAAAAAATCTTGTAAAAAACATAAAATACTGAAGGAAAATTTTAGCCTGAAAAACCCCTTCCTCTAAACCCCTCCCCCCCCAGAAAGTTCCTCTCCCAAAATTATGCCCTGGATTTGCCCCTGGAAATGTATAGAAACTGTGGAAAATAAAAAGTGACGAATATAAAAATAAAAATATTAAACATTGAGCATACGACAAATTATCTAAAGCCTTCCCCCCCTTCCAGAAAGTTCCCCTCCCAAAATTATGCCCTGGATCCGCCCCTGAAAATGTATAAAAACTGTGGAAAATAAAAAGTGACGAATATAAAAATAAAAATCTTAATAATTGAGCATACGATAAATTATCTAAACCCCCCCCCCCCCCCAGAAAGTTCCCCTCCCAAAATTATGCCCTAGATCCACCCACGGAAATGTATAGAAACTGTGGAAAATAAAAAGTGAGGAATATAAAAATTAAAATATTATACGGACTTGCGGCGTGCGGTCCTGGAGTGTCGCTCTTTTTGTATACTACACTCCAACCTCACGCTCCTGGCGCGTACGCTCCAAACTCACGCTTGCGGCGTGCGGTCCAGGAGTGTCGCTCTTTTTGTATACTACACTCCAACCTCACGCTCCTGGCGCGTACGCTTCAAACTCACGCTTGCGGCGTGCGGTCCAGGAGTGTCGCTCTTTTTGTATACTACACTCCAACCTCACGCTCCTGGCGCTTACGCTTCAAACTCACGCTTGCGGCGTGCGGTCCAGGAGTGTCGCTCTTTTTGTATATACTACACTCCAACCTCACGCTCCGGAGCGACACGCCAGGAGCGTTGGTTTATAGCGTACGTGTAAACGGGCCTAATATCGCATCCTGCTGCATCAGACCAACCAAAGGAGCAGAGGAAACATGACCACATACAGAACGTAACTTCTTCCAAACTGTTGATGTAGGAGTCGTTATTGTACCGATATAATGGGTCCAAGAATATTTCCTGCTCTGCCTGAATACTCTGCGAGCTTTGGCACGCAAGATTTTATAGTTTTCTAGATTTTCTCCCGTCGGTATTCGATTAAAGGTCCTTAATGATTTTCCTCGTAAGTGCAGAGCTTCTTTACATTCGTCTACCAAGGAACTGGTGGACGTTTTGGTCGTGTTGAAGATTTTGGTATATTACTTTCTGTTGCTGAAACAATGAAATCTGTAAATATATTAACTGTTTCATTTATAGAAATATGTTGATTATTTTCTGGCAATGCAAGTTGATTTGTAAAATCATTGCATAAGGCTTTATTTATTACCCATCTAAGAAAAGAGGAGTCATTTAAGGAAATTTTTATAGGAGCATGATCGCTGCCAAACAAATCTGACATCACTGTCCACTCAAATCTTGTAGATAGCGAAGGACTACAAAATGGCAAGTCTACGGCCTCCTGTCGAAGCTGCTAAGTGCGTTAACGATCCGTCATTAAGTAAAAACAAATCCAAATAGGATCGTATCCTCTCAACGCGAATACCCCTTGGGTTGCAGGTTGAGGAACCCACGAATAGTGGTGTGCGTTAAAATCTCCAAGCAAAAGAATCGGAGCAAGTAATTGGTATATTAAATCCATCAAGTCGTTTGTTTGGACGGTATAGCTTGGTGGCAGGTATAGGCTGCATATCGTTGGTTTTATGGGAACAGCGACTCGAACTGCTACTGCTTGTAATGGTGTATCCAGATTTACGGGAACACCATCCACAGAGTTGTGAACAAGTATGGCTACACTACCTCTTGCTCTCTCCTCTGTAACAAAATCTGATCTTTGGACAGAATACCCTCTTAAAAGTAGAGAATTGCTATTACGAAAGTGCTTCTCCTGGAGGCAAACAAATAGAGGATACGTGTCTCTCACAAGCACTTTCAGATCTTCACTGTGACTCCTAACACCATTTAAATTCCACTGAACCACAATCATATTTTGGATTATGGAATAAATAACGTTAATTATTTAAACACTACATTACGAAAATATTTAGTATATTTAAAGGGGTGTGGTCCCTTAACATTCTTTTCATTCTCCTGTGCTGTGACGACAGTAAGGTTTTTTGAAGTGATAACTTCTATTGGCCCGTTCGGCACTTTCGCTTGACTATGTTTCTGAAATCTCGCATCACGCAAGCTTTTTACGTAGACACAAGTCAGAGCGTGAAGAGGGAATAGGCGGTACATAGTATATATAGACAAGTAAGCGCGTGGAGAAGGAATAGACGATACATAGTATATAACAGTACGTTATTATAATTATTATACTATTAATATATTATAATAATATTATATTATAATAAGTATGCGAAAAATAGTGACCATTATAATGTAAGCATTATTTATTTAGTGACTAATGATTTTGAGTGAGGTATTAGGCACTCTACATAGAATTCTAAGAATAATTCAAGATGTAAGGGATAATTAATAATTATAATTATAATGTAAGGGATGTAAGTTTAGACAAAATTTTACATTTTGTACATTTTGACAAAGTAATATTTTACATTGTTTTATTTTACTGTAACTTATTATTTCTCACTTAAATATAAAATTAAGCTTCATATTACAACAACGGAAGTCATACACGTTAATGGAGAATCCATTCCTCACAGAGTAGTTTCTTCTAGGCTGGATGGCCAATGCTTATTCTACTCTTTGGCTTTAATTGTACATGACACTATTCACTGGGGTTTGAGGTGAGGACCAGAGTTGTTACTCATGTTTCAAACAATTGACGCAGGTTCAAACCATGTACTTTAAAAGTAACAGGAGATATTTATTCAACAAAAAAAGAATATATCGCGGATATGAGCAAACCGGTAACTTTCGGAAACGCCTGTGAAATTCAAGCAGCATCCGAAATATGTTTTATGAATTTCAGGTGTGTAGAGAGATGATTATTTGTTGTGGAAGAGTTTTGGCGAACCGATTGAGGGAGTAGGGAGGCTAATGTTTACTGGGGAACTGACGAGAGGCCACTTTGATGTTCTCATTCCTCTCACACCTTCTTTACCTGACAACTCAATGGATATTAGTGTGGAGGAAATACAGTCAGCTTCCCAATCCCAGGTTTCGGACGATGGTCTCCAAATTTCTCAACTCCAACCCTATCAGAACAGTGTACATCATCGTCTGATGCAGTTCGGTCGCATCCGGAACAAATGCCAAAAAACGAGGGAAAAAAGACGAAAGCGTTTTTCTAATACAAATCGCGTAAAAGCACAAAGGCAAGCGGTAAAAAAAACCACTCTCAAAATACACACAGAATCAGCCTAAGTACTTTAAGATGTAAAATTTGTTTTAGGTAACCATATTATTGCAATAGCGAACATTGTCCTGTCAGCTAATCTATATATATAAAAGCGAAAAGCCACTGACTCACTGACCCACTCATCACGATTTCTCAAAAACTACCTAACGGATTGAAATGAAATTTGGTGTGTAGCTGCCGCTAGGGCCGTAGGTGCTCACTAAGAAAGGGTTTCAAAAAATTCGAAATTTTAGGGGGTTTTAGGGGATCAAATTTATTAAATCACGATTTCTTCAAAACTAAAGAACGGATTGGAATGAAATTTGGTATGTAGCTTCCTCTAGGGCCATAGGTGCTCACTAAGAAAGGGTATGAAAAATTTCGAAATTTTAGGAGGGGTTTGGGGGGATCAAAGTTACTAAAATCATAATTTCAGATCTTTTATTATTATGACAATAGTGCTTTTATTATTTGAGATCTATACATATAAAAGCCAAATACCACTCACTGACTGAACACTTAAAGAATACAATTACGTTTAAAAAGACTGAAAATACCAACCACCACGGGCAACGCCGTACGGGTCAGCTAGTCTATATATAGGCCATATATAAGCGAAATACCGCTCACTCACTTACTGACCCACTCATCACGATTTCTCAAAAATTACCAAACAGATTGGAATGAAATTTGGTATGTAGCTTCCTCAAGGACCATAGGCGCTCGCTAAGAAAGGGTTTCAAATAATTCGAAATTTCAGGGGGCTTTGGGGGGATCAAAGTTATTAAATCACGATTTCTTCAAAACTACCGAACGGATTGGAATGAAATTTGGTATGTAGCTTCCTCTAGGGCCATAGGTGCTCACTAAGAAAGGGTATGAAAAATTTCGAAATTTTAGGAGGGGTTTGGGGGGATCAAAGTTACTAAAATCATAATTTCAGATCTTTTATTATTATGACAATAGTGCTTTTAGTCATAAAAGTAATAATAGTAATAATAAGATAATATACTGAGGCGAAATACACAATAATTTGACTTTCTACGAACGCTTATATAACTCAACCACAGCGAGCTAAGAACTGGAGAGAGCTCACGAGGGTAGACCGCACGGGGAACAAATAATAAAGCATTCCAATGCGAAGAAACGTTTTTTTCGAAAATTACCGATTTTCGAGAGCGTGTATCTCGTTAACGGTTACAGGTAGCAAAAATACTATAGGTATAGAAAATGTAAAAAATTTTGTCAGCTTTAATTTTGTATACGTGTATATTTTTTGTAGGACCAACCCCTACTGAGATATAGGCAAAAAATCTAAAAATGGGACCTTTAACCCCCCTTCCCTCCTCTTCCTCCACCCCTAGGGTCGAGTACTTTCAGTATGTTATACTGCTAGGTACCCCAAACAATGTAGCTAGTTTGGGGTACATTCAATAATGGTCTTTCCGCTTATTGACTTTCGTTCTAGAATCATTCGTTGACCGGGCTATAAGGAAACATTCGAGGAAGAAACCAAGAAGCTGCCAGCTCAAATCAGTTTTGGCTGATAAGTCTCCAATCAACAACACCGCTTGTTCAACTCATATTGTTTATAGTTAGCAGCGATATGACGCATACAGTATTAGTAATCCCAATGAGGTGTTTTGTTCGCAACGCCTGACATGATAAATGTAGCCTAAATATTTCATCGTGTGCGTTTCTTAGAAGTAATAACCAACTGCGAGTACGTTATTTTACGTATCTGTCGGTTGCGATTATTTATTTGTACAAAGTTATAGTTTTTGGCCGGCGTTCTACGCAGGCATTTTCCTTATGCAATTTAAACGAAAGTAATTCAAAATAAATATCTCCTACAACCGAGGGGTAATAAAAATAATTCCAAGAGCCCTCCCCTCGGGCAGTTAAAATTGTACAATCTTTTTCCGAATTAAGTTATCTCCTTAAGGGTCTGCTGTAGTGGCGGTCATCTTGGATTTTTATCCCGTAAGAGCGCTGTTAAATTTCAAACCATTTATTTCGTTTATTTTTTATCGTAAAATTGTTTGCAAGGTCTCATTTTAAGCACGATTACAATGCGCATCCGTTTTGCGTTTTAGATTTTTTTAAATGCTTTTCTTTTGTCGTGTAATTGACATTTTGTAAGTACAAAGTTTGAATTTTTTTCCTAACGGATTAAAAATTTACAATGAAAAGTAATTCGCAAGCCGGATCCGAAGTTTTATAAAGAATATTCAGTTTTTTTTTTTAGCACTCGATTACAAAAGATGGATTTATAAAATGGTTTGAGACGAGGCGATGGCAAAGCGCTCGGCTGCAAGAAATCGCACTGTTTAGATAAGGTTATAGAGAAAAGCGCTTGCGTTTCCGGTTGCTTTCTCGTTTACTGGAGCAGACCCTTAAAAACGATTGACACGTAAAAACCCTGTTATGAATCTGTCTTTTGCTACAGAAAATTTGTAAGGATGTTTTGCATTAGGACAACTTATAGGAATTACGAGCGTTGTTTTCCTGCGTTTAGTCTGACCGGGCATCTAGATTTTGGAATAAACTTATGAATTAAAAAAAAGTGTTCTGATCTAGCCAACAACTAATATCTAGGAGCATTTCAACTCCTTATTTCAAAATCGGCATTGAATTTTTCACGTCTTATATACTTTTCAGTGGTTATCAAATTTCAACCGACTTCGAAACTCCGAAATCGATACACTGTCTGGAAATAACGATCTTGCGAAACCGATACAAACTTTAACAACGTGAGTACACTTTTGGCACAAATCAGTTATACCGTAGACGTTTAAAATTACTTTTCTGATTAAGTGTACGCCTATTATATAGGCTGCGTGCTAAGCGCAATAAAGAGTAGAGTATTTCGTCCGTCAGTTTAGTTTTTAGCGAATTTCCGTAGGAAAAATGAGCTATTGCAGAGGCCCTTATAGTAAAACCCAAGGTCGGGAGTAGCAAATGAGCATCGATCATGGTCCTCAGAACACGTTTAGGGGGTGTCGTTTAAAATCATATATATATGTGTGTGTGTGTTCGCACTCTAGCGAGCGCATTTTAGGTCCGATTTGGTCCAAATTTTGTGCACATGTTGGTTGTCTATGTCGTTCAGAAGCCAAAGAAATCCAACAACCGGAAGCACGTTTTTTGACCGGAAGTAACTGTTTTTTTTTTAGGTTTTTCCTACGAGAATAAATGTTTTTTTAGAATTTGTTCTAAAAATATAAATGTAGGATGTTATTCCGTACATTTTGGTTTTTTACGCGACCTCATAGCTCGCTCGGTTCCCCCAAAATCGATCAAAACGTAAAATACCATAAAAGTACCCGTTTCAAAGCCACGCGGATTTTGCCGTGGGGTTGGCTTGCGAAGCACGCAATGCATTGTGTATTGAAGACACTAACAATACGGGGGCTGGCGTGCGAAGCACGCAATGCACGGTGTGTTGAAATACCCCCAATATACGGAATGGCGTGCGAAGCACGCAATGCATTGTGTAACGAAGATGCACCAAATATGCGGAATGACGCGCGAAGCACACAATGCTTTGTGTATTGAAGATACTCCCAATATGCGGGATGGCGTGCGAAGCATTTTGCAGCTATTCAGCACCGTCGTGGATAAACCTATTTCCCAAATTGTTGGTTGAAACAATAAAACATAGGCCTACATAATTAATTTTGGAAATGCGCTCAACTCACGTCAGCGGTTCCGCTGCGTGGTAGAATTATTTAGTTTTACGCTACGCCTTGCTGGAGTGTTGACGCAAGCAAGTTTACATTTTCAAACGCTCTATACGGGTTTGCATAGTTTTGTGTCATCCTCCAGCCAACTGAGGTCAAGAGCTATAGGACGAAATCTCGCTCGTTTTTCTAAGATACGAAGCCGTTTCCATACAGATTTTCGGAGCTCTGTTATTTTGAAGAGTTCTCTGAATGTAGGCCTTTCTTTTGGAAGCGCACTCGAACCGGCGAAAATAATGTTCCCGTTTGAAATTTTCGAGAAAACTGTTTTTCGTAAAAGTTGTTGAACACCTTGTGTCGCGAAACGAAATTATTCTGTCCGATAAGCTTAGGTGAAAAGAGATTTCAAATAAACGAGAGCTCGGACGTTGTTGTATCTTTGTTGAGAAATCAGCTGAGATATACAGCTTCCATTTTGTTCCTCACTGTAGACTGTACGACAAATTTACTTTTTTAAACCGTTTATTTTTCTAAAACAAACTCCGCCTAAAGGCATCCCTTTTTCTATACGTTTAATTTATGCAGGTACCAGCTGACCCGGCAATGCTTCGCTATTGCATAATTATTTTGGTGAAATAAATAATTAAATTTGTAATTTTGACCCCCCAAACCCCCTAAAATTTCAAATTTTTCAAAACCCTTTTTTAGTGAACACTTATGGCCCTAGAGGAAGCTACATACCAAATTTCATTTCAATCCGTTCGGTAGTTTTGAAGAAATAGTTTTTTAATAACTTTGATCCCCCAAACCCCCCCCTAAAATTTCGAATTTTTTCAAACCCTTTCTTAGTGAGCACCTATGGCCCTAGAGGAAGCTACATACCAAATTTCATTTTAATCCGTCGGTTAGTTTTTGAGAAATCGTGATGAGTGAGTCAGTGGTATTTCGCTTTTATATATAGATAAGTTTTTTTATTGTGTACTTCTTTCGGCTTATTTTCAAATTATAAATATTTTCCCGCTTACGTATATCATGAAATGAGTTGATTAAAATATCGAAAACAAACACTCGGTGTAGGCAAACGTAAGTGTGGAAAATATTTGTAACAGCTCATGTTTTTACGATGGTTGATAAAACAGAACTCCGCGATTTTTTTGCAGCGAGTGAGTAGGGAATTTGAAGTTACAATTGGTACCACTGAAGGTGCGCGCGGCTATGTGCGCGTGTTACCAATGTCCTACGGCGAGTACTGGAACTATTTAGATATTTATTTAAGGCTCCCTAAATTTAAAACGGCGAAGTCGACTACCATTTTCAATGTTAAAATGACCTAACCGTACCTTCACTTTTAAGCGTATTTTGTGTTATTTTTGTTAAAAAAACGAAAGCTGTGTTTTTTTCCTTAAAGTAAAATTGTGGGTGTTAATTGCTTAAGGTTTTTTTTTTTTGTAATAACTCTTTTTGCGACTGAGTAAAGAATTAATAAAGTTTACTGTTTATATCGTACGTTTATGAAAACGATAAGACGGTTTTTGAAAAACGTATTCGGCGATCGACAGCATATGACGGTACTTCGAAATGAAATCGAATCTTTTAATTTATTCCACGAATTAACCGAAACAATTACTTATTCTGTAGCATCGTTCTTATGGGAATCGGATTCAATATGGCGGACGGGGTATCCTCCCCTTAATGTTCTGCTGTACTTCCGCCGAAATAATACGGGATCTCGTACTTTATTTTTATTTCTGTGGCAAAAATCATTAGTATTATCCGTTTGTAAAAATAATAAAATATAAATTGTACTTGAGACCGATTATCGTCCGATATTGCATACATTCGTGCAAAATGTAATAAAACGGCATGTCTATTTTCAACAATAAAACTGGCACATACTTTCTCACAAACATATTTAAATTATCAAACAGATTCACTGTGACTTGTAGGGTGGGGTAGGAGAGGTGGTTTTTTATTGAAGTTGGAGATTAACTAATAAATATTATTATTATTATCTCGAGAGAAAACTATTCGATCGATTTCGAACAAATTTGCACCAAACACGTCAACTAGGTCTTTATAGATGCACGTGAAAAGGTTTTGAAAAATTTTGAAAAACAACCCCCTTTATGGCCAAAAAAACCCCAAAATCAGTTATTATTTTTATTATTAGCTAAACGAGAATTTTTAGAAAGATGAGGTTGTTTGCATATGGTAGGGTAAATTAAGGGCTACAAATTTTATCAAAATCGTTAGAGCCGTTTTTTTTTTATAAAAAAATAATAACTGATTTTTTGGGTGTTTTTTTTGCCAAAAAGGGGGTTGTTTTTCAAACATTTTCAAACCCGTTTTTCGTGCATCTATACAGGCCTACTTGACATGTCTGGTGCAAACTTGTTTGAAATCGATCGAATAGTTTTCGCTCTAGCTTTGTATACATAGACATTTTGTAAAAACCACTTTTTTTAACTCAGGGGTGTCCCAAAACGGATATTTCCACAAAAATCTCAACATCGATTTGTTTTTGCGATCACTATACTTTCTCTATACTATAGTATAGTGAGAATGTAATAATTAAGGGAAATATCAGCAACAAAACATAAATGTCCCTTCTCTGCGGCTGAGCTTTTAGTCCAGGCCGGAACCAGTGGGGGCAGCCGGGGCATGTGCCGGCTTGGAGGGTCACCGAGCCGAAGGCTCCAGCCCGGACACAAAGCGCCGGAAAAAGAGAAGAAATAGCGAACATTATTTTCCACATGTTACAAGTTACAATTTTTCAAATAATAAAGCGCTATTTCAATTATCTGTGCGATTTGGTTTGTAACGTCTTCAAACCAAATTTATTTATGTTTAATTTGATGTAATTTAAAAAGCAGTAGGCCTAATCATAACGCAGACGTTAACCCTGGGAGCGGTCGTGTTAATTCGCCCGGTTTTTTTGCAATTTTGCAAGTATTTGTTTTCAAAAATCCGCCAAATATAGTAATTATATCAAAATCCAAGTGTTCGATAGATTTTTTTTATAAAAAAAGGCCAAAGAATACATATACGCAACTAAAAAAACTGATTGATGTAAAATTTTTTAAGTTATTAGCTCAGGAAGCAAACAATGTTAACTAACGTTATAACATTCTATATTAAATACTTCCAATACAGGGGTTGGCGTGCGAAGCACGCAATGCATTCTGTATTGAAAGCACTTCCAATACGGGGGTTGGCGTGCGAAGCACGCAATGCATTCTGTATTGAAAATACTCCCAATACGGGGGCTGGCGTGCGAAGCACGCAATGCTCGGTGCATTGAAAATTCTTCCAATACGACGGTTGGCGTGCGAAGCACGCAATTCTCTGTGTATTGAAAATTCTACCAATGTGGGGGTTGGCGTGCGAAGCACGCAATACATTGTGTATTGAAAGTACTCCAAATACGGGGGTTGGCGTGCAAAGCGCGCAATGCATTGTGTATTGAAAATACTCACAATACGGGGGCTAGCGTGCGAAGCACGCAATGCTCTGTGTATTGCAAATTCTACCAATGTGGGGGTTGTCGTGCGAAGCACGCAATACATTGTGTATTGAAAATACTCAAAATACGAGGATTGGCGTGCGAAGCTTGCAATGCATTCTGTATTGAAAATACTCCCAATACTAATATTTTAATATAGGCTTAAAATTGGCGTGCGAAGCACGCAATGCTCTGTGTATTGAAAATACTCCCAATACGGGAGTTGGCATACGAAGCGCGCAATGCATTGTGTATTGAAAGTACTCCAAATACGGGGATTGGCGTGCAATGCACTGTGCGTCGACCGCTTCTCAAAAATTCGCCAAATATAGTAATTATATCAAAATCCAAGTGTTCAATAGCTTTTTTTTATAAAAAAAAAGGCAAAATAATACATACAAGCAACTAAAAAACTGATTGATGTAAAATTTGTAAAGTTATTAGCTCAGGAAGCGAACAATGTTCACTAGCGGGAAAACAAATCCAGTTTTAGGCCTACATAAAAATTAGTAAACAATTTTTGTAATTTGTTTTTAAACATACGTTTTGTAATCTTGTTCTGAATAAAAACGTATAAAAATATATATGAATTTCAAAAAAGTTCTTAAGAAAACCACAGTTTTTATGTTCCTACTGCAAGGCCGCCAGTAAAAGTAGGCCAATTTTGAAAAATTTACCAGGAATATATTGACAATTTTGAAATTTCATTATAACAACTAGATCAACTAAGTTAAAAAAAAAAGCTCTAACAAAGTTTATAAAAACCGAAAATATAGTGTCCTCTTCGAATCGATATAAATATTATTTTTAAAATGTGTCGATTTGTAATAGATATATCAATTCAAGGCCGTAGCCAGGGGGGAGGGGGGTTAGCGGGTCAAACCCCACGAAATTCCGAAATTTAGTAGTAAAAATTAATACTAGGTTTAAAAAGTGCAAGTTAAATTAATAAAATATACAACACTAAAGAGGATCCAACAACATATTTTACATCATTGTGCATTGCATGCATACTGATATTCAGATTTGCTAGATTAAACTACAACGTACAATACACATGGATGCAGTAGGTTACAACCTTACTCTCTTGTGAATTTGATCTGATCTATTAAGGGTCGCTCTAGCTGTCGGCCATGTTGGCTGACACTCCATAACACCAATGTTAAATTAATATCCAAATTTTTCATTATTTTTTATCGGATAATTATGAACGATATGTCATTTTAAAGCAATGTCCAATATACATACAAATGGCTTTTTCAAAAGTTAAAAAAAACCTTTTGTTTATTATTTACTAACAATTTAAAACATTGATTTTTAATATTTTTTTACGCTGTCACTATTAATTATAGTGAAAAACTACCAAGCCATTCCCATGAAGAATTTTGTCCCCAAGAGTTTGATATTTTTTTTAAAACGCTATTTGAACAATTGCGGGTTTTAAATGGATTTACGTTGAGCAATGTCCGTGTAATCTACCGCCACTATAGGGTGATTTTAAATATTTTTTTACGTTGTAACTATAGCAAAAAATTACCAAGCCATTCGGATAAAGAATTTTGTTCCCAAGAGTTTGGTATTTTTAAAAAAACGCTATTTGAACAATTGCGGGTTTTAAATGGATTTAGGCTGAGCAATGTCCGTGTAACCTACCGCCGCTTTAGGCCAAACGGGCTGTCCTTTATAAAAAGGAACATTTACCAAAGGCCACACACGGTTTAAACCCTCCCAAATCCAAATTTGTCGAACATCTGGTAATAGCCCAGTCAATAAAGGGTTTGAGTGGGAACTAATTAGTGAAAAGCTGATTTTTTCATGGATGTTAGTTGATTATATAAGGAATATTTTCTGAAAAGTCCCCGCCCCTCCCCCTCTTGCTTCCCCCCCTACCCCCCCCTTAAAGTTCACTTTCGAATGACTTTTTTATTTTGTCAATATCTAAGAGATAAAAAGCGATAGAGTCATTTTTATTTCGTTATTGTAATCCTTATAATATTCTCTATCAAAAATGTTCTTTGCGTTTAAGCTATAAAACAATTATTTACCGTGTATTTTTAAATTTAATGTTAAAATTTTAACTTTTATATTACAATAATTACATGTTTAGATATTTTTTATTAATATGTGACAAGTTATGAAAAAATGGCTCAAATAAAACTTTTAGGGTATTTTTCAATCTTTAAAATGATATAAGTTTTATAAATGTTAAGTGCAGACAGTTGACATAATCGGCCTGACAAAGGGAGACGGCGCGGGGCGCACGAGTCCTCGAGGGCCGGATCAGCGCGTTAGCATATCAACGGTCAATCTGCAGCAAAGGCCCATTGTTTGGACTTGTATTTTTATAGCTGGTCTAATAATGGGTATTACGCTGGTAAAATTGATGTAAACATTTATTTATTTATTTTTTATTTATATTTATTTTTCTTTATTTATTATTGCACTGATAAACACACATTATTATTTCTTTTAGCCCAGCCAATAAAGGGGAAAAATAGGCATTTGTTGGAAGTAATTAGTGAAAAGCTGAAATTTTTTTTATAAAATTGCTAATGTTCTTTATATTAGGAGAGCCAGTTTTGGTTCGGGGGATTATTCCTAACCCTAAGTTATTAGGGCCGTTCCATTATCCACCACCTATGTACCCGCCGTGTCCCGGACTGGCTAAAACCGGCAGGAAAATCATAGCTTTTCCTTTGTAGCCTATGTCTTCTCTTATAATCGAGGCCGCCGCTAAAACAATCCTCTTTCTCTCTTCTTCTTCATCAACAACCCTATTTTTATAGGCCTACCATTTTTCCATAATTTTATGCACATTGTCAGTAAGACAAAAAACACTTTTTTTTCCAGAAAATTTTGTCATTGTTAGTCTTTCTTTCAAATGTTCTTGAAGGAGATTTCTTAAATGCTTGTTAGAATAAACCTCATTTTCATTGGATAAAGTTTTGAAAATGTCCTGAACTTCTTTTATCGTGTATTGGCACTCATCATTGTTTTCTATGTAATTGCATACTTTAGTAAAGGTAGAAGTTAATTTTGTTTTCGGCCTACCTTTTTGTGTTTCAATCGGCTTAGATTTCATAAATTCTGAATAGCAATGTCTGTGATAACGCGCTTCTGCTGCTACCAAATCGATTGCACTTAAAAGTCGGGCTTTTACAGTTTCGCCCCGTACATCACTTCTAACGTTGCACTTTTGTAAAAACTGTCTTTAAATTCTATTGTTGTTACTTCGTGAAATGCTTTTCTATACTGAGATGGAGTTTTAGAGTTATGATTTGCTAATTTTCCACAAATAAAACAGCACATCTTAAAATCAAACGTATCATGATGGGTTCTACGAGTAACTCCAGTGGTTGACGTACTAGGTTCATTGTTTTGTTCCTCTAGTTTCTTAATAGCTGCTTGAATACTCGAAGGTCTTGTGTATTGTTGCCTACATAACTTGTGTAGTTTGATAGTACTCTTTTCTTGTAGTTTTTTATGTAAACTATCTTTTCTTTTATTACTAGCTTCGTAAATAGCTTCAATTCCATTTTTTACAACTACAATATCCTTGATAAGTTCGTTACCGCAAATTAAGCAAATCAAATCTGAATCATCCATTGTTCAGTTATTTATAATAATGACTTTCGTAAAAAAGTTTTTCAAATTTAGAAAGAAAATTATAAAATTAAACACTTATTGTAAAGTTTTAAAATATTTTAAGTATATGCGTTTTAAATATACTGTTGTTTTTAATATGATACGAAAACAGATAAATTATGAATATGAAACTAATTTATTTCTAAAGTAAACAATACAATGGTTACCTTGTGAAAACTCGGTAAGGAATCATAAATAAGTAAAATAATAAGCAAATGTAACTATGCAAGTTATTAACACTGTTAACACACTAAATTTGTCACCTCACTACTATGAAACATCCGCACTTCAATTCAATTCAATTCAATTTATTTATCCTTTTGACAAATTTTACATTTTGTATAGGACAAGTCAGGTATCAATTAATTTTAAGTAAATAATATAATATAGAGAATATAAAAAAACAGAATAAACAAAACAACAAGGATATCCTACAAGTGAATTACAAAAGTAGCCTACATATTATTTTATTCCAAAATCCTTACTTAAATTTAAAGAAATTGAAATAGAGTATCAACACACAACACAGTTAAAATGAGACAATACAATAACACAAAGCACAAAAAAAAGAAGAGATCACATCAATCACAAAATATCATCATGATGCAGAAACTCCTCCACCGAGTAAAAGGATCCAGACAATAGAAATTGTCTAAGACTGTTTTTAAAAATCCTATAGTTTGGGGAATTTTGAATGCTTTTAGGAAGCTTATTCATGAACTTTGCACCAGCTTGTGAGGGAAGTTTACTGTATAAATTTAACCTGTGCTGTTTGGCACGATACTCACAAGCTTGTCTGGTGCTGTAGTTGTGTATATCCATATTTTGGACATGATCACACTTAAATTTAAAAAAAAGCAACACTTCAAGTATGTAAATACATGGAAGTGTAAGTACTCCATAATTTTTGAAATAGTTTTTACAACTTTGTTTTTTATGTAGCCCTGCAATAAGCCTTATGGCTCTTTTTTGCAAGACAAACACTCTTTTCATGTTTTGAACTGATGAGTTTCCCCAAAGAAGAACTCCATAGTTCAAATAATGATACACTAGCCCATAATAGGCTGTTAAAAGTATCGATCTGCCACAGTATGGCTTCAAACTTCTCAGTACAAATATACCTGAGCTAATTTTTGCACTGATATTGCTAATGTGGTCATTCCAGTTCAACTTGTCATCAATTAGAAGACCCAAAAATTTTATTGATTGCACTTCTTCAAGTATACTATCACCTAGCATGACACTTGGTGTCAGATTTGAGCTATGCTTTCTACTGAAGTTTATGTACTTAGTTTTACATGGATTGATTGTTAAATAGTTTTCAGCAAAATACTGTCCAGTGGCATTGACTTGTATGAAAGCCTTCTGCTCCAATTGTTGAACAGAATCTGCTTGAAAACATAGTGTTGTATCATCAGCAAATTGAATTACCCTATCCGCATTTACTGATGATGACAAATCATTAATATAGAGTAAAAATAACACTGGGCCGAGAACAGATCCTTGCGGGACTCCTTGTCTCAGCTCAGTCTCTTTAGACAGCCTTCCTGCAACATTGTCACGCTGTGTTCTATTGGAAAGATATGAGTTTATCCATAGTAATGGAATCCCTCTAATACCAATATTTTCGCATTTCTTAAGTAACAAATTAAAATCAACACAATCAAAAGCTTTAGAAAGGTCCAGGAAAATGCTCATAACTTCCCTTTTTTTATCAAGACCTTCCAATAAGAAGTCCATTAACTTGACTACTGCATCGATTGTGGACTTTCCTTTTTGAAAGCCATATTGGCTACAACAAAGAATATTAAATTTATCTAAATATTTAAGAAGCTGCATTAGAAACAGTTTTTCAAAAACTTTACTAAATGCCGGGAGCATTGAAATGGGTCTGTAATTATTAATATCATTTCTTTCATCCTTTTTAAACAAAGGAAGGACCTTAGCAGATTTTAATCTACTTGGGAATTTACCTTCAGAGAATGAAGAATTTATTAAAACCTGAAGAGGTTTGGTAAGTTCTTCAGAACACTGTTTGATGAGCCACACAGAAACTTCATTAATATCAGTGGACTTTTTGTTTTTTAATTTCCTAATAGTTCTAGAAACATCCTCTTCATGCACAGGCAAAAGAAACATCGACGACTCCATATCTCTATTTCGGAATGAGTATGGCTTACAATTCTTACCTTGAAATAAATTTTGAGTGAAGAAAGTATTAAATAAGTTTGAAACAAGTGATGGTTCAGAATAGCTAACTCCATCAACCTCCAATTCCACATTGCCAGAATTAACATTCTGTTTGCGAACATCATTAATAATATTCCAAGAAGTTTTACTAATATTATCTGATTGACAAATTTGTTTACTTATTTCATATGATTTAGCTGCCACTATTACACGTCTGTATATTCGCTTGTAATTTTTGTAATATGTTTTAAATTCTTGGGAGGAAGTTGTTTTATATATTTCATAATACAATTTCAACCTCTCCCTGGATACCAGAATTCCTTTGGTTATCCACTTCTTTACCGGTTTGATTTAATTCTTTTTAAAGGACAAGCAACATTAAGAAAAAACATACAAGTTTGGAAAAAGAATTCAATTTTATCATCTATGTCATTTAAGCCATCAAATCTCTCCCAATCTTCATTTTTCAGTAAATATTTTAAGTTATTAATATTTTCAGGGCTATAATCCCTAACTTGTTTAAAGAATGGCTTGTTGATGATTGGTGAGTATTTTAGATTAATTGCCTGTGCATAATGATCTGATATTCCAGACTGAATAATTTTGACTGTTAAAAATTCATGAGGGACATTTGATATAACTTGACATACTTCCCACGAAAACTGTAGACGCAAGCAATACCTAGGGATGTTGCAATATTATCGATATTAGTAAATATCGATATTTTTGTTTCGATATTTCCGATATTATATCGATATTATCGCAATATCGGAAGAATAATGTCAATATCGGATTTCGATATTTTTGTCTATTCTGTAGCAATTACGTTTTTTTTACAACAGAATTGCAACTCCTAAAAATAAAAACACAAGGCACTTACTTATCCTATACAATCACAGAATGTTTTTTAGTTTATAAACATACCTAAGTTTGTATTTAACCTTCCTTTATATGAACTTAAAATGTCTTAATGAACTACGCTTGATCATAGAGTAACTACTGTCTACAGTATATCGTCCTGGACATAGACTTATCTCCCGCTAGTATTTTTGAGTTCGATGTGAATTTTCAGAATACTGTATAAGCTTAATAAGCAAAATTTAACATAACCACTAGTCATACGTAAGTAAACAATTACCAATATTTCTGAACTTTAGCTGTATTGTTTAGAGTTTTATTTTTTCCTAATTTCTATAATATTTGATTCCCGCGAAAACGATTGAGTTTTAGAGTTAGTTTGACGTGTAGTATCAGAATACAAGCAAAATACATCATAACTCTGGTCAGATGTAAGTAAATAATTATTCCTACCATATTATTAGTATATATTTTACACGTTAAAAAATAATATCGATATCGTTTGATATTGCCGATATAGATATTTTGTTTCGATAATATCGTGATATCGATATTAGAGCTTGATATCGATATCAATATCGAATATCGGAAACTTCCCGATATCGCAACAACCCTAGCAATACCCCTTAAAGGGGGTGGGGGTGGGGGAGGGGAAGCAAGAGGGGGAGGGGCGGGGAATTTTGTGTAAATACTCCTCTAATATTATTCTAACATCTGACAAAATTTCAGCTTTTCACTAATTATATCCAATAAGGCCTATTTTTCCCCTTTATTGGCTTGGCTAAAAGAAATCATATTGTGTGTTTATCACTGCAATAATAAATACCAGAAAATAAATAAATAATAAAAAAATAAAATAAATGTTTACGTCTATTTAACCATTGTAATACCTATAATTAGACCAGCTATACAAATAAAAGTCCAAACAATAGGCATCTACTGCAGATTGACCGCTGATATGCCAACGGGCTGATCCGGCCCTCGAGGACTTGTGCGCCCCGCGCCGTCTCCCTTTGTCAGTCCGATTATGTCAACTGGCTGCACTTAACATTTATAAAACTTATATCATTTTAAAGACTGAAAAATACCCTAAAAGTTTTATTTGAGCCAATTTTTCATAACTTGGCTCATATTAATAAAGAATAGTTAAACATATAATTATTGTAATAGAAAAGTTAAAATTTTAACATTAAATTTAAAAATACACGGTAAATAATTGTTTTATAGCTTAAACGCAAAGAACATTTTTGATAGAGAATATTATAAGGATTACAATAACGAAATAAAAATGACTCTATCGCTTTTTATCTCTTAGATATTGACAAAATAAAAAATCTTTCAAAAGTGAACTTTAAGGGGGTAGGGGGGAAGCAAGAGGGGGAGGGGCGGGGACTTTTGTGTAAATACTCCTCTTATACTATTGTAACATCTGACAAAATTTCAGCTTTTCACTAAATACTTCCCACTAAGGCCTATTTTTTCCCTTTATTGACTGGGCTATAAAACAACCTCCACGACTACAGCGACTTTACGACCAATATTATAATCTTACAATTATGTAAAAACGGCCGTTATATAGATTCATGGGAGGAGTTTGCTATATACAGAGCCTCCAAAACTGAAAAACAATATTTATTGAATGACAAGGTATCGTTCCAATCTAATATCGTATTTGATACCATAATTGACTTGTAATGAGTAGGGGCGCTATTTTCATAGAGCTGCCAGGAGCGCAAAATTTCTAGTCACGGCCCTGCTCATAGAGTAACATTTTCTAAGTAATATTATAAGGTTAGCCTACATGCCAATAGGCCAAAATTTAGAGGTTGTATATAGATTTTAGTAATGTCGTGTTTAATGGGTCGCGATCTTAGCACTTGTAGGATTTTATCGGCTAACAGATAAATATTTACGTCAACGCTTGTAAAATTGTTGCCAATTCTTTGTTTTAATATGCCGAAACAAGAATTCAGTGATTACGATCTAGAACACTTGTGTAATCAAAGCAGGGCGAGGGCGAGTGTTTTCAGTACAAGTAATTAATAAATTATTTTGCGGTTCTGTTCTTCAAAAACAAAACCTACCCAAAATTTAATAATTGCGATAAGCAATACAGTATATTTGAACGCAGTTTGAGCAAAGTACATATTCACTGCCGTATAGAATGTATCGGTGAGAACTTGAGAGTCAAAGGGGTAACAGCACATCGAGTCAAAGTGGATAAAACGCCTGCTTCTGTGCAAAGCCGACCCGATCATATTTTTGCGCCCATTTGAACCTGTACCCCTATCTCTGCGCCCCGGGGAGTGTGGGGTCCTCCCCCGGAATTTTTTTTAAAAAAGGCTGCCTAAAACAAGCTCTTAAGCTAATTTCTTATGGTAAAAGCAACAAAAAAATCACGCTTTTTAGTTATTTTAACTTTTTTAACAATTTTTCCTTCATATTACAAAATACTTTTTATAAATGCTATTTATTTCTTAATTTGATTTAGTCTTCTTATTTTTATTGTATTGTATTGATTCAAATAGTTGGAGTTCTACTGTACTTTTTAAATTTTGAAACCAGATGTCTTTCTTTCCAAATAATTCAAATACTAAAGAAGTACGTAAAAAAAGAGTACAAAAATGTAACTTTATATTTACTAAACATTTTTGTTTTCTTTTTATTTCTCGAGGATAAAAATTGACTAAAATATGACTGTTGAGTGCTAGGACCAGCTTCCCCGAGTCCTTTAAACTCAAAAATATCTAAAACGAAGAGTTCAAGGTTAACCCTTTCTACTCGAGTGTCGGGGCAGCCCCGCACCCTACTAATCCGCATGAACTCCTATGTCGTGCGAGCCCCGAACTCGCTATATGTCAACGTTCTTTGATTACATTTGAACAGACGTAGCTACTTTGATAACAGCTATTGTTGAAGTTTAATATGTGCTGCTATCTTTGGAATTTTTTTAGAACCAGTTGAGTTCAGTTTCTGTGGTAAATAAATCTTAGAAAATGTAATGTTTGCCGTCTTTGGCCGCTCTGTAAACAGCTGCCTGCTCTCGCCGTTGTTTGGTTCCTACTTACTACGCAGTGTTTTAGTGAGCTTACGCGTTGTTTAGTTTTGTTGTACTAGGTTATCGTGTGTAATTTCACGGTTTATTTTTTAATATTGTTCTTTTTACAATAATGATTGTTGTGAAATAAAATAAACGAAGACAGTTTGTTACAAAATGACGGGAGTGGCGACGGAACTTTTGTTTCGAACCTGAGTGATTCCAATATTAGGCCTACCAATAAGTTTTGAAAAAAGTTTTTCTTACTAGTTTTGACCTATATAATGCTGTTGCTAAGCAATAAAATAAATATTTGAGGCAATTTTGTACAAGTTGGTGTCAAAACTAATTTTTTGACAAAAAACTTGTTTTTCAATTATAATTTTTTTATAATGTATTATTGTGTCTAAAACATTTGTAAACCATTTAATTTTGTTTGTATATAGACAACAAAAAAAGCAACACATATAGGTCTTCCCATTGAAAATTTGTCAAAAATTGTTTTTTTCCTGTTTTTGTTACGAATTTCAATTTTTTTCAGTACCGTAAATAAAAATTTAAAAAATATACTTAAAAATTAATATATATGTTTTATTTCATACCAATCTATACTTTAGTCACAGAAGAAACTGCAAAATAAAAAATCAACCTTTTAGAACTGACAGAAATACTTTTTTTTTTAGTAAACAAATTAAAGTGCAATATTCGCTCAAAATTAATTGGAGCTGATAGCAACACTAGGTCCCCAGTAATTGGAGTGGAAAGGGTTAAATCCCTCGTAGCCCTTGAAATTCGTTGTAAAATGGTTTTTGGAGCGATGATATAACTTTATTGCCTTTTTGATTTGATATACTACCACCAACATAGAACCAAAGAGACATAAAAAAATCAAGTAAGGCACAAAGTACAATCGGATAAGAATTTAACAGAACTGCATCTTTACCTTTCCAAATCAGTCTTGTAGGAAGCGAACACTAAGATGAAATACCTCTCAAGTAGCAAGATAAATTATAATTGTACTAACAAATTTAATTTCTTTGACGTGTACGACCAAGGTACAAAAATATATGTTAAATTAAGTGTTGTGTAATATGAGTGTTTGAGTGGACATAGATAGTTAGCCTGATGATGCTGCCTGTGGCAGTGAAACTTGTAGCCACATAAATAAAGTAAAGTAAAACTAGAGACTGCAGTTGACAATAAATAAATAATATATTATAAAATAGTGGTTTCCTTGGTTAGTACCTGATTTTAGGCCTATATCATATTTAGGGAGTTATAAATAATTTTAAGATATGTATTTAACAACTTCAGTACGGCTTACCTAACTTGATCAAATGTATGAAAAAATAAAATAAAGCGTCACCAATCTTTTACATATTTATATATATATACAACAATACATGATCGATTTTTACATTAATTTAACAATGATAACTTTTTATTACACTTGGTTTTTAAGTTGGAGTTTTATAAAAAGCTTCCAAAATAAATTGATTTTTTCAAAGTTAGAATGCCTGCATTTTTCAAGGGCAACCAGCATTTGCCCATTTTCTTCATTTATTCTCCAGTTCATGTTTTGACGCATCTTTAACGATTTAGCCAGCGTACTCAATAAAAGATGCTGAAACGACAGTTTATATAACTTTGACTCATTAAATCAATTAAAACGTGTTATTGAAAGAAACACGTAAATATATTGCACTACTAAATACAAACATGATATTGCTTATCGTTAAAACGGAGCAATCTAGGCTGTATTCTACTGACACCACAATGGTAAATATGAAAATGATTAGAAACCCATAGTAGATAGAC
>JAGFPH010010838.1:27430-37719 GCA_018207615.1 Philaenus spumarius
GCATCACTTATCGTTAACACGGCGCAATCTAGGCTGTATTCTACTAATACCACATGGTAAATATGAAAACCCATAGCATTAGTGATAATAAATACATCTCGTCCGAATGTACCAACTTTTTGCCTAACGTCCTAAGAAATATTTTCAAAAAACACATCACAATATCCTTCCGTACAACAAATAAATTATCAACACCAAATAAAACCCACACCTCAACAGAAAAAAATGTCCGGAATTTATAAAATCAATTGCCATGATTGAAATAAGTACAGTAAAGTCCGGTTTATCCAGCCTCGTTTTATCCGACCACTTGGATTATCCGGCCCAGCATCCAAAGAATATAATGAAATAAATGAAGCACTATCTAAGCGATCCGAAAACATCTTACAACACGTAACAACACCTGGAATGTAGTGACGACAACGGCATTACGGTTGTGTGTTGCGGCTAGTATCAACGCAAAATTCTAAATGAAAAATAAATTTCTATTGAGAAAAATAGCACTAAGTTATTCTGTTATTTTATTGCTGTGACGATTAACAAATGTAAAATCTTTAGTTAAATACATTTTAACAAGTTTTGAGCCTTAAAATTATATTTAAGTACAATAATTTACCATAAGATATTTATAAAAAATTAGTCAATTCACTTCATATTCTTCGTTAAATTTTAATTTGCTCCATCATTCTTATACAACTTTTAATGCGAAATTTGTTTGAGGTTTTTATACAATATTGTACGTACAGTGCTCTAGTTAAAATATGTTACACTTGTAACAATGGTTGTATCTACTATAATATACCCCAAGATTTGGTCCATCTATTTGTTGTTTTATTGAATGATTCCAATTTAAATTACAGTAGTACTGTAAAGTTTTCTCATGTACGTTTATTGGCTTATTTTAACCCTATACCGGATTATCAGGCTTTTATGGTATCCGGCCTGGTACTCCGCCATATTAGGCCGGATGAAGCGGACTCTATGTTTCAATTGTTGTTTCATTACATAACCATTTCTGGTGGTGCGAACATTGTTCTACAAATTTAACTTCCGGGAAATTAAAACAACTAAAACAATTTAGAACTACACAGAAAGACACAGTAGTCTGAGCTCTGAAATTGTTATTACGCCTACATCTGTTTGCCTAATACATTCTCAATTTTAATTTACTTAAGCTTTTCTAATGGTTTCAAAATTTTATTTATATTGAAACAAAACAATAAGTTAGTCTTCAAACTTGTCATATTTCAATATTACATACTCGACAAGGTGATATTTTATTAGTCGTTTAATTTCATAACCTTTTCTAGTGATGAGAACGTTGTTCTTCAATTTACTTCAAGTTTAACTTCTAGGAAATAAAAACAAGTGCAACATTTTTAACTGAACAGAAATACAAATTGAAATAAAACCATAAACAATAATAGTACTCAAAATTGTTCTCATATTTATTTCACTAATACTTCCTAGGCAGTTTTATGTTCTAGTGGTTCTAATTTAAGTAACCTTTTCTAATGAAATGGTTACACATAGAACTTCAATTTAGATAGAGATTCATATTAAAATGCAACAATAGACTGCTCACAAACATTGTTGTCATAATTGTTTTGCCTAACACATCTTAGTTAACATAATGTTTTAATTGTTGTTTAATTCATTTAGCACTTTCTAATGGTTGCAAAATTGTTATACAATTTACTTAAATTTTAACTTCTAGAAAATAAGAACTACTAAAACAATTTAAAACTATACTCGCTTCCATAAATTAGGCGGGTGAGAGAGAAATGGCGGTGTTGCCAGACATGGAACTAGTCAAGCGACGGAAGGTCGAGATTCGTCTACCTCCACGCAAAAACTGGCAACACTACCCATGCACTGTTGCCAAGTCCCAGCGCCTAAAAATTCCAGTGAGATGAGTGGATAAGCTGAATATTAATTAATCATGATTTTTCCTATAACTTTTAATAACTGTATGTACTGTATGCAAACAGAATCGCCAGTAAAACGTAAATAAAAGCCCAACTGTTTTGTTTGTTTTTCTATAAAAATTAAAGCCCAGCTGGTTAATTTGGTTTTAAAAGGTAAATAAAAGCCCAACTGTTTTGTTTGTTTTTCTATAAAAATTATAGACCAGCTGTTTAGTTTGGTTTTATTTATTTTATTGTGTAGTTTTAATATGAACTTGAACTATATCAAATTTAATTTGTATTTAAAAAATAAAATTATTATACAAAATATTAAAGTTTGTTTCAGTATAAATAGGGGCATTTGCCCCTACAAGCCACTAGTATATGATAATTATGGGAAGTAAAGTTGTTCGCGTCCGTGGTGTCCTCAACCACACGTTTTTCCCGGGTGAACAACAAAATAATAATAATGACTTAAAAATACTTTCTTACAAAAATCTAATTATTAATAACTTATTTATAATTTAAATGTACCCTACGTTTCTTATTCCCACATGGTATCCAGTAATTTGCTTTTAGGTAGGCTATTAATTAAAAAGCGTTGTTGGAATTTTATTATGATAAGAAAAAAATTAGCCGAATTATGGCTTGAACGAAAAAAATCATGGTATTATCACCATATAATATGTAAAGGAAATGCAAATGTTCTCTGTAAACATTAAAATTATTTGTGTTTTACTCTTGATTATAGAATAGCAACTTGCAACATTGAGCAAGGCTACGAGCTACGGTTCTCGCCGAGCGCCCGCGTGTCTTTGTTCTTGTCCAAAAAAACAAACAAAATCCTCGCTTGGTGAAAAATTCAATACTCGGCAGTTTTGAATTAAATTACCATTTAGGTTTTTCTCCTTTGGTAA
Organism: Philaenus spumarius; assembly: GCA_018207615.1. Taxonomy (NCBI): domain Eukaryota; kingdom Metazoa; phylum Arthropoda; class Insecta; order Hemiptera; family Aphrophoridae; genus Philaenus; species Philaenus spumarius. The sequence goes on from JAGFPH010010838.1 coordinate 30,255, forward strand.
TTATTTGCTGCCGTTTTAAAAATAAAAAAGTCATACCGTTGGAATCAGTAGCATTTTCTGAAGGCAATGGTAAAAATTTATTTCACAATGCTCTGTAGACAGATTCACAAGCACGAGAGAAAGCACACTTGGGCTTCAAAACCTTTACATGACGGGTGTAAGTTGTAGAAATAACTACAGCACGAATTGGCAACACCGACATTTCTCTCACCCGCCTAATTTCATGGCCGCGAGTTTAAACAGAAATACATATTCAAATGAAAGGATAAACTGGTCCTGAAAATTGTTGTCACATTTATTTTGACTAGTACATTTTAGGTAACTTAATGTTCTAATTGTTGTATAATTTACCTAACTATAGTAGAGTCCCGCTATTCCGAAATAATTGGGACCGAACACTGTTCGGATTAACGGAAATTCAGAACAGGCGGATTTGATCGGCTCGGAGGAAGGCGAGGAGGAAGGCGAGGAGGAGGTGAACACTCAAACTGAACTCATATCGTATCACACGTAGACGCGGCAAATGCTCTTCACTTCGCCTTAGGTATAAACTATCCGTTTTTTCCTTTTGTTCCGTTATGATTCCGTTTTCTTCTAAAAACGGATGGGAAGGGATAGGTTGTTCGAACTGTCAGTTTTGTCATCCCCCAGTCTGTCCGTTAGTACCGCATCTTCTTGAAAAAAGATCGAGAAAAAAATAATTCCTTCGAGATTACGAAAACGGAGAAGAAAAACGGACGGAAGCAAGTGGCAACAACACTACTAGTATGAAACTAAATGTAGTATACGTATATATATAGATATACCTGGATTTTCGTCATGCAATTTATTTTGTACTTAACACTACGCGTTTCGAGAACAGGTTCTCATCTTCAGGTGTTGAAATAACTCGCATGTGAGCACGTCAAACAAAAATAAAAAGTACGAACACACACACATACACACAGATTACAACATAAAACATCGCACTGCACATTGGAATAAAATATTGTTTATGTACATTAAAAAATCACAAAACACGGAACTACTGTATAAAAATGTTACGGCGTTGGTGCACCGTTAGCATTGTCACGGTCAATCGTCAACTCTTGTGTTCGTACTTTTTATTTTTGTTTGACGTGCTCACATGCGAGTTATTTCAACGCCTGAAGGTGAGAACCTGTTCTCGAAACGTGTAGTGTAAACTACAAAATAAGTTGCATGACGGAAATCCAGGTAAATGTATATATGTTTATATAGGTGTACTACATTTAGTTTCATACTATATTGCAACTGGAGATATAAAATATGAACACTACTAGTGCCTAGCTGTCATATCTAATCCTTCCTTCTTTCTGACGGACACGGTATCAGTTTCACCGGATGCTTGTTGCCGTAGCTTCCTTCCCGCAAAACGGATGGAAAAAGTGAAGGAAACAAAACCCGCTTTCATTCCAATTTGGTTTCAGACGTTTTCATCAAGTTTAGGCTCTATGTATGTCTCTATTTAACTTAATTAAATACCAATAAAAGTACGTTTTTTCACAAAAGTGTTTTTCATTTCTCCGGTTTTTATGTTAAAAAAATCAGTATTTTTTCTGAACTCTGTTCGGAATAGCGGGACTCTACTATACGTCCAATGTTTGCAATTTTGTTCTTCAATTTACTTTAAGTTTAACTTCTATAAAATAAAAACAATTAAAACATTTTAGAACTAAAAAGAAATATATATTGAAATACAACAATTAACTGGTCATAAAAATGTCTGTTTATATTTGTTTAGCCTATTACAATCTAGGTAACATACATCAGACATCCAACACTTACTTAGAATTTCAAGTTGTACCATGTGTTTAACTAGGCTAGTTATTAATCATAATAATAACAAAATAAATATTTATGTACAAATTTGAACAATAAACAATATTAAGTAGCAAAAACGGAATTCAATGACGTGTCCCCCAACATATAAACTGACACACTAACGTACATAGCTACACACACTCCTATTATACTGGCCAATATCGGATTTTTCTGGAAGATTATGCAGGTAGCCACACACAGCCCCAAGTAAGTCAAGTAGCGTGCAGTTTCAAAATTTGAACCAAAGTTCTTCTTATCTGAAACAAATAAACAGTTTTCAAATAAATCGCATACAGTTATTTGAAAAATACAGCGGTGGGATAGAGACTCCAAGCAACCATGGGCAGAGGGGGGGCCGCAGCCCCCCCCCCTAACTCCCAGGGAAAGGAAAATATGCATATTATTAATTATAGTCGGATATTTTTCTTTAAAGAGATTAGCACTAAAATATGTTTTAAATGTTATGTGCCGTTTGATTTTACATATACTTATTTTATTTTTTACAAGAGTTCAAGTATGAGCTGCATTGCACTGTGTATTGAAAATACTCCCAATACAGGGGGGGGCGTACAATGCACTATTTATTAAAAATAATATAATAATAATAATTTTATTTCCAGATCTTACATTAAAATTCTCCTTACATTCTTGGAAATTATACCAATTACCGCAACCAGTTTTAGGTAATTGGTTTGTAATAAAAAACAAAACAAAACAAAAGATATAAATATACAAAATAATTAGGCAGTTCTCCAATATCAACCAATTACTCCGGTGCCACTGCAGCTGTGTGTGATTCGCTGTATCACTACTTCCAATAAAAACATAATACTAGAAATAAAATAAACATTTTGACACAAAATAAAATAAGCATACAATTTTACAAGGTAAAGACAAAAATATAGATGAGGTGCCACACATATATGAGAAGAAGACCGAGGTCAGAATCCTCCTCGACCCCACAAAAGCATCAACAAAGAGATCCGTTCCGTTCCTCCTCATCGTTCGTACACTCTTAGTAAATCTTCAATGTCGCTAAACGTAAACAGCCAATCTTTCACTTTCCTCAGAAAATTATACAATTTACTAATTTGCTTCAGCTGACGCGGAAGGCGGTTAAACACTTTGGGGCCGACAAACGGAAAAGAACTTCGGAACCAGGTCTTATTAGTTTTAGGTCTTCTGACAAAACCTAGTGCACGCCATCTAGCCCTGTAATATTGCTCGGTTGCGTTATTACCACTTCTTTTATAAAAAGTTCTTAGAACCTTATACACAAAAAGATGTCTTAGGGGGGGGGGGGGGGGGTTTTTTTTCTGGCATAGAGAGGGAAAGATGAAGAGAACCTGTTACAAAATGAAACAATCGGGATAAAATATTTTTGGGTTGAAATTAGTGGCTTTAAAGTTGTGATTGGTGCTCCGCCCCAACACTCTATACCGTACTGTAAACGAGAGTGTATTAAAGCGTAATAGAGTGTCTTCATCAAGTCGCCATCACAAATATTCCTAAGAAAATAAAATTTCCTGATACTTCTTCTTAGTTCATTTTTAATATCAGTTATGTGAGACTTCCATGTTAATTTATTGTCAAGAGTGATACCTAAATATTTGATTTCATTGCGCGACAGACGGACAGACGCATCCCGTAACCTCGACACATGTGAACACGAATGATGATGCAAAACAAAACTCTCCGGATACCTGTGTCCTCTATACCCAACAAAATACCCCCAATACGGGGGTTAGCATGCGAAACACGCAGTGCATTATGTATTGAAAATACTCAAAATATGGGGGTTGGCGTGCAATGCACTGTGCATCGGCCGCTTCTGATAGTGTTCAGTGTCAAGTTCATATGTGGTCCTTTTGTCCTTAGCAGTGAACGTTAAGCCGGTCTAGCCCCCTCCCCCCCTAGAAAATATCAAATGGGCGCCCATGCAAGCAACAATATACAGAAATACATGCGGTACCACTCTGTTAATCTGGTAATAACTTACATGATATAGAGTGCTACAAGCACTCTTAAATGGCCATTATGGTTAATTAACCAAAAATACATTAATTAATACAGTTAAACTGAAAATACATTAACATTAGCTTTAACTGTACATGTGTATACTTGCACTGTAATGTATAAATTTGTGAAAATGTAACTAAATTGCAAAGAGCATGTAGTATTGTTTATAAAATTAAAATGTTGTGTGCCTCGTTTATCAGGTTTTGATGGAACCAGTACCGTTACGGATAAAAAAAATTACGGATAAAACAGAAATTAATGTATTACAGCCACCGGACCACATGCTTAAATATAAGAAATTTGTACTCACGGTACACCGCCTCGTGGTCTAATTACTCACCTTGGTTCTTTTATTTAAAACAAATATCATGGGTTTTTATATAAAAACACATGTTTTTATGAATCATTTATTGTAATATACAATAATCACTACTGGTAAGTACAGGAATATTAGTTCAATTATTGCAAGAAATAAGACAAAGAAAACTGAAACAGTTTTTTTAAAGAAATCACTGTTCTTCTGCTTCACTGTCTGACATTTTAATTCTGAGCACAATTAAGTCATTGCACAATTATTATTAATAATGAATTGTGACTTAAAAAGTCACTGCACTCGGCAACAATATTGTTTACTCTTACTCAACACAACAATGATCTTATGACAATATAACAGAAGTAAACAAACAAGTGGTGCTGATTGACTGGCGCGTCTGACTCACAGTGACGACGTGAGTACTACAGTCAGGTTTGCCCACAGCTGCGCCGTGCCGTACACTCAGTGCCGCAAAACTGACACCCCGCGCGGGATCTGCCACAACTCACGTTGTATTGTCGGAATTATTTTTATTTTTTTTCTGAGGACCATTGCTGATAAACGATTATTGGATAAACGAGGTTTTAGTGTACCTACAGAGTCAAAAGATAAAAACTTTTCAGTGCCATTGCTGTACTCTATAGGTTTTTAACGAACACAAATCATAATAAGGCACTGTTTAACTAAAAAATGAAACTACTGTACTTTAATTCTGGACATTATATATACAGTTGAGTAGAGTCCCGCTAATCCGAACTAATCGGGACCGAACACTATTCGGATTAACGGGAATTCGGAATAGGCGGATTTCATAAATAGTATCAACGTATTGACATGTTAATGGGAAATAATGTGCCGGGACATCCGCTAATAGCAGCTCTATACAGCGTTGATCGGCTTATGACCAGGTTCAGTGAAAGGAAATGCATTCCCTTCGATGACTCATAGCGCCGAGACATTACCTACCCCTCTCCCTCCAGCATTTTAAACATATTTATGAATCACTGCACTGAGCACTAGTCTAGTCGTATCTAGTTCAGTGTTCACACTAGGGGAGTTTGATAAACTGTGTGCGCTTATTACAAATTGATCGATGCAAACAGACCGACTTGGAGGAAAGCGAGAAATAGGGGAATGCTCAAACTGAAATCATATCACACACAGACGCGGCAAATGCTCTTGTCCTCGTGCTACGCTACGCCAAACAACACGCTTCATCAATACCAAATGATGTTGTTCATGCGGCGATGGCGGAACATTGCATTCTCAAGTCGATTCAGTACTCTTTGACAGAAAAAAATCACTGACATTACTTTTTAAAAGTGTGTTAATTAGTAATGCTTTGTGTTTAGCAGTGATTAAAAATTATTTTACAAATTGTATAAATGGAGCCGACAAGAACAGTAAGTAACCAGCTTTCATCCTATTTCGTTTCAAGCGTTTTCATCAAGACTAGACTCTATGTATGTTGCAGAAACATGAATGCTTAGAATACATCCGATATGTAGATGACTCACTATTAATAATAAAAGACAGCCAAAATAATAAAGGAGAACTAATTTTAGAAAAAATAAATCAAATCCACGAAAATATTAAATTTACAATGGAAAAAGAAGAAAACAGAACGATTAATTTCTTGGACTTAAAAATAACCAGAAATAATAAACAACTAGAATTTGAAGTTTTTAGAAAGGACCCATACACCGATAATATAATTAATGCACATTCAAACCACCCAATGGAACACAAAATGGCAGCTTTTCGATACATGATTAATAGATTATATAGTTTACCGGTTAAAAGGAAAGCACACAAAGAAGAACTAAACACAATATTTAAGATAGCTGAAAATAATGGATACGAAAAGAGAATAAGAAAATTAATTTGTAAAATAAAACAAAATTTAAATAATAAGACCAAAGTCACAAAGAAACAAGAAAATATCTGGGCGGGATTTACCTTCACTGGAAAAGAAACATATAAAATGAAACAATTGTTTGGGAAATTCAATGTTAAAACTGCTTTTAATACGAACAACACCATAAAGAAAAGATTAAGCAAGTCTATAGAAGAAAGGGAAGCATACGACAAAAATGGAGTATATAAAATAAAGTACAAATGTAACACAACATATATAGGCCAAACAGGACGAAAACTAAAAACAAGATTTAGGGAACATATTAGATCTTATAAATATGAAAAAAGAGATTCAAATTACGCAACACACTTATTAAATGAGGGTCATATGCCATATGAAATGAAAGAATCAATGAAGCTCTTACACCAAAGTAACAAAGGAAGACGGTTAAATATAATGGAAAACGTGGAAATTTTCAAACTAAAAATGAACGGAGAAAATATTATTAATGAACAAATTAACAGTCAATCATAAATAACTTTCCAAACTCTAAAATTGTTGAAAATATATAAAAAAAAAAGAGTAGATTTATATTACATAACGTGTTGCATAACATATTACATAAGAAGCAGCACCGGTAGTAGTAGGACAGGCGTGGCTAACTATATCTAGACGATTCCATAACGGATGAATCCAGTACTGAAATAGGTCTCGATAATGGAGGAACTCCGAAACGCGTCGACAAACTTAAGTGAAAGTGTTACGTTAGGATTGGCAGAAAATTGTACTAAAACTTATTTCAAGGCTCCTAGCAGATATAATTTGTATAACTCTATGTATGTCTCTATTTAACTATTTTATATAACAATAAATGTACGTTTTTTCACCAACGTCTTTTGGGTTTCTCCTGTTTTTTAAGTTTAAAAAATCTGTATTTTTTCTGAACTCTGTTCGGAATAGGCGGATTTCCGGGGTTCGGATTAGGGAGACTCTACTGTAGTTAGAAAAAGAAACACACATTTTCTAAAGTAATAAAATAAAACTTATTGAGTACAAATATTCTGCGTTCTTATGAAACATGATTTTCCGGATCATTGGCAACCATTCACGATCGTTTTTCCAACATCTAAAGAAGTTACAAATTATTTGCACCGATTCCCTCTCATCTAACCGTTTTACATCTTTAGGTATTTGTTTGATGATGAGGGTAGTACATTTCCTTTTTATAGCACAATTTATACAATACATCATACGTACACATAAATTTACAACAAAATATTAATTCAGAACGGAGCTGGTAGGGGTTGAAATGGCAAGCCCAACTGCCCAGGGTTCAAAATGAAGGTTCAAGGATTACAATCATAGAAATCAACCGATTCATATACCTTGCAATTCTTATATTTTATATTCGAGTGGTTCAGTGGTATAATGAC
>JAGFPH010010839.1:5463-33506 GCA_018207615.1 Philaenus spumarius
TAAACCAGGCTACAATAGTAAAGGTCAACCTATACTCAGCACAGTTGGTGAGTGTTGATTGAGACGCCTGAAAACTACATGGAGTCTGAATTGGAGTTAGAATGGGAGTTTTGAATTGGAGCCACATGCATTTAAAAATGAAAGCATTAAAAAAATTTCTTGAAATTCTAAACTTACAGTCTCTAGTCACTTTTTAGAACTTATATACGTTAACAATGTGGAAACATACTGTGACTGAAGACTGTAAGTTAGAATTTCAGGCAATTTTTTTAATGCTTCCATTTTTGTATTTTTTATTTATTTATTTAGAATAATACTAAATATACACGGTGCACTTTGGGAGAGCTTGAGAAATTATTTATATTTTAACGTTTATTTGTATTTTAACATGATCTCTTTAACTTTCCCTATAGGATCGCGTGGGTTGACGCTAACTAGGAATTGTTGACATTCACTAGTGAATGTTGATTGATCAATTTGACTATTCAATTCTCCCTAAAATGCTTAGTGAGAGTCGTCTATGACTAGTAAAGGTTAACCTTTTGTGAAATATCAACTACGACTGTAGCATATATACAAAAGATTTGTGAAATACTTAATTTGAATTTAGGAAATAAAGTGCATCTAATGTATTTCTGGAAATGAAGAAATAACTTGTTTATTTATTTTGATGTAAGAAATCCTTTTCGTTCACCGCATTTCAGGAATTCCCTGTGTATTTGTTTTCTAGTGGTGCTACGAAGAAGAGTGCGTGATGGTGGGTAAACGACCGGACGCAGTGAACGGGGACTGGGGATCCTGGAACCCATGGACTGAATGTTCACGCAGCTGTGGCGGAGGCGTTAGGTACAGGGAACGTCTATGTAACAATCCTCAGCCGTCGCATAGAGGGCGCTACTGTTTGGGCAAGAATAAAGAATATGAAATCTGCAATGTTGAGGTAAGCTCGTTATATTGTCAAATTATTGAACGCTGGGCATTTTCAAGAGGTACTGTTTGGGTCGGAGCCCTCTTAATCTCCAGGCACTAGTAAATACATTTTGGGAGAAACTGATTTAGTTTATGTCAAATAAAACAATCGATTATGACTAGACAAATTATTGTCTTATTGACACCTTTTTTGCTTTAAAAATATTGTATTTTAGCTATTTATCCGTATAAAGGCAATGGGGGAAGTGAGAAATATTCCTAAAAATGTTTTCAACAAACAGCTTTTAGATATTAATGTCGTTATGTAAACAATAACCTCAAAAAGGAAAAAAAGTAATCTAATAAAAAGAGTAAAAATGTCCATTCGTGCCGTTTAATTTCGTCCTCTAACAGGACACACCTAGGATGATTCAAACTTAGGTAGACTTGGCTGGGTTGGGAGTTTCACATATTGTCAGCAGTATGTGTTCCATGAGTCAACCTCTGCCTGACAGTTTATACGTATATGATTTAATAAAAGAAATAACTCGTTCACGCAGCTGAACCGCTGACGTGAGTTGTGCTTTTTTTTAGGCGGTTAATGCACTTAAGCAGACCTCTTGTTAGAGAAGGTACTGTGGGGCTCGATCCTTCTGGACTCACTACCCACTAAACCACCGCCCTCCCCCCAAGTGGAAGTCACTCTGAACCGAAGACAGGCACAAGAGTGTTTCCGCTGACCTCTCCTGAAATTTCAATACAACACTCCAGTACCGTATGAAACGGACAGAGACAATCCGCATGCAACACTGGGGGGGGGGGAGCGTCAGCAGCATCTAGGGGCCATTCCCTAATGACTGCTAAATCAATCTGAAACTCACTTAATAAAAGAAGGCAAACAGGTTAGTGTCAAATTTGATGGAGTCGCAGCGTGAAGACACCTATGGCGGGTCGTCCAGGTTAGCTGTAGGCCGGGGCCTACCATCTACCGGGATGTCGAGTCTCCTGCACATGTCGGCTATATGAGGATACCCTGAGTTGCGTGCATCCTGAAACAGTTTAGTGGCACATCTTATAGCAAAAACTTCTAGGATAGGGATACCGGCTGACCCTAGAATGGTAGAGTTCCTCGCGTACCATGGCTGATGCGTGAGTCTGCGAACAGCAGTAGTCTGAAGAGTCTCTAATTTTTTTCCTGCTGGATTTGCTGGCAATGCGCCCACCAAGCGGTAGACGCATACACCAGCACTGAACGAACTACTAGCAGAAAAATCATTAATTTAGTTTTTACTGGCAAGGGCTACGCCTTGCCAACAAGGGTGAGAGTAAACCCTGAATTTTCTTTCCTTCGGAGAATGAGTTGTGCAAACTTAAAAAGAACAAGTTTATATGTTTCATGGTTTCAACGACTATTTGCGACATTGGTCTACTCATGAAAATGTTGAATACATGGATTTTAGAAACCTGTATTCTTCGTTTTATTGAATTTTCCATGAGTTTTTCTCCTGACAAGACTTTTGATCATCTGAAATCATTTATAAACAATCATATTTAGTTTCCTCATACAAGTGCGACCGCTGCGGATTGGAGATAGATAAAAATGTGTTATATAAATTGAGACATCACATTTTAAGTTCTCATCTGGCATTTGCTAAATTTTTTAAGAAAATCTCCATTATTTAAAAGTGTTTGCAAAAGAATAATCTTGTAATGTTTAAGTTTCCTTTAAAGTAATTTCACGTGTTTTGTTAACAGAAATGTGACGAAAACGCACCTGGCTTCAGAGACGTGCAATGCGCTCAGTTCAACTCCAAACCTTACAAAGGCATCATGCACTCGTGGTCTTATTTCAGACCTCCGGACACAGATCGTAAGTATAACTTATCAGGCAAAGTAGAACCACAGTGCTGGCCTAAACAGCGAGTTTTGTGTTAATACCCATAATTCAAACATACCTTAATAAGTACGTAAAGTGGCACTTTGTCACAGAAAATCTTGACGCATAAGCTTATGTCGAGTATACTCTATAGAGTCGTACATTTTGTATACAGTTTCTGAGAAATCACAGTATGCCCCAAAATAAACAGATGTTCAAACTTTCAAACAAAGGCGAATAATGACGTTCATTTCAAAGATGTCCGGTGAAGGTGGTATCTAAAGACTTCTAAAGCGAGCTGAAGACTTCTACCGTGGTTTTCATTCGTAGTGATCGTTTTACAACCGCAAAAAACATCCTTTACTCTAAATCAAAACCCTATCCCTTACGACGGAACATGTCAACAACAATTATCATTTCGACATTACTTGGCGGATGTTTGTGCAATCGATCTTGAAACTCTACAACAGTTCGCATCAAACTAGGACCACCGGAACGACCCGTTTTGTATGAGAGAAAATAATGCTCTACTACAAACACTTTCTAGGAGTGGTAAGAACCGTTCCACCGTTAACTAACCTCAAACAAGAAAGTAATAATAGCAACGTGGCCTGGCAACAATCAACATTGTAATCAGCTGTTCTAAAAACCAACCACAGCTGTTTTAATTTAAGAACTGTTTATTACAGAAAAATAATATGTACACCTAAGAGTACATTCAGCGTCTTTGTGAGTAGACCAATTTCCCAGATAGTTGTTTATAACCTTAAAACATATTAACTTAGTCTTTGTAATTCACTCAACTCATGTCAGCGGTTCAGCTGCGTGATCGAATTATTTTACCTTTTACTTATTTATTAGAGCGTAACGTAATGCAGCGTGTCAATTGGCGTGAATGTAAAATAACAATTACTTTTACAGCTTTAGTTTTTTTCGGATTTACGTGGGTCACTTTGGATGTTTTATTCATAATAAACGGTGCAAACGCAAAAAATCAAAATCAATATACAGGTACAATATATAGTTTACCTTAAACAGTAGTCGGAGCAATTCTTAATATTTTTGCAGTTACACTACAGCGCTGTTTCGCCGTTCACAGCCGGCTTCGTCAGGTGTAGGACTCAACACTTAAATAAAACAATACACAATAACACTGAACACACACGATAACACGACACAAAAATACAAAGTTTTATCTGATAACTCATCGTCAAATGTTTCATGAAATAAATATTTGCGTGGCCACAGCATAGTTACTGTGCTTCCAAACGGGAACTGAAGAAAAAATTGCTTGTGAATTAGTACTACGTCAGCTGTATTTGTTTGTTTAGAGATTAGAGATTGCGTCATAGATGGGGTTAGCTGCAAAGCTCAATTTGTCATTCAGGAGTACGTTAGGGTTTTCCTTCTGTGAAGTGTAAATGCTATATTCCTCCAATACGTTGAGACGACGGCCTTTCCTTTCTTTATGGATAATGATTATGTTAGTGTTTATATCAGTGTAGGTGTGGTTAGTGTCAATCAAATGTTCGGCATAACTAGATCCGATTCTGGAGAGGGGGTTTTTATGAGAAGGCAAATGTTCTTTAAATCTTTTCGCAAAAGATCTGCCGGTTTGGCCTATGTAAATTTTATCGCAGTCGTTACATTCAAGCCTGTAAACACCACTATTGTCATATTTGTTTACGTTTTTTATTTTTGAATTGGTGTTAAGGAAGTTACCCAGATTGTTGGAGGTGCGGTATGCGATATTAAATCCATGTTTCCTGAATATGTTGTTGGCGGGATGGTCTAGAATGCGATTGAATCTCATAGGTATAAACTTTTTATTGTTTTCATTAATTGTATGTTGGAATCTGTTGCTGCGATTGTTGATCTTCTTTCTGTGCTTAAATATCAGTTTATCTACTATTTCAGAGTCGAAACCGTTCATACTTGCTATTTGTTTTATGATTGAAATTTCCTTCTTAAGATCATTTTGGCACATAGGTATATTAAGTGCTCTATAAACGAAACTGTTGTATGCGGCTAATTTGTGCGAATGGGGGTGATTGGAACTGTTATGTATGGTGTATTCCGTTTGAGTTGGTTTCCTGTATATTTTGAATGTGTGTTTGTTACCTTTTCTGGATATTGTAAGGTCAAGGTAGTTATCAGATTATCAGATTCTATTTCAGAGGTGAATTTTAATAGGGGGTGTAAGTTATTCAAATATTTAGTGAACAAATCTATTTGCCGCCTTGTGCCATCGAACAAACATATTATATCGTCTACGTAACGGTGGTAATATACAATGTTTCTGGAGAATCTATTGATTGGGTTCATAATATGGTTAATTTGAATTTCATTAAGGAAGATTTCAGCCATTATGCCAGATAAAGGTGAACCCATAGCTAACCCTTTATTCTGTAGGAATATTTCATTGTTGAAATTAAAATAATTTTGAGAAAGACAGATTGACAGTAGGTTAACCAATTCATTGGTAGCTTCTTCTGATAGGGTGCTGTTTTTAAGTCTTTCCTTTAGTATCCCAATTGTTTCTTTTATGGGGATATTAGTGTAGAGGTTTGAGATGTCAAATGAAACTAATGTGTGTCGGGGCAATATTTCAATTTTGTCAGTTTTGTTAATTAAATCCATACTGTTTTTTAAACTGTGGTTTTATTCAAATTTTATATTATTTTTAATGGTTTGTTCAAGAAATTTACTTATTTTATATGATGGCGCGTTGGTGAAATTTACTATCGGTCGAATGGGTATATCATCCTTATGTATTTTAGGCAGGGCTCTTAAAATGGGTGCGGAAGGTTTGATAATTTTTACACGTCTCTTCGTTTTGTCGTTGATAAAATGGCTGCATTTGTTTACCTCTTGCTTCAAAATAGTGTTAAAATTGTTGGTCGGGTCTTTCTTAACTTTAATTATGTCATTTGAGTTAAAAGAATTAAGCGTTTTATTAATGTATACGTTCTTATCCAGGATAACCATGGAATTCCCTTTATCAGCTTTGGTTACTATTGCATTGTTTATATCCAATTTGAGTTTAATATTCTGTGCAATTTTCTGTTCATTTGAAGGTGTGAGGTTACGGGTACTGGCCTTTGATTTATTTAAGCGATCGAAACTTTTATTAGCAATGACGTATCTGATGAGGTCTTGTTTATCTCTGGGGATACATTGGATGCCTTCCTCAATGTTGACAAGAGCAGATCGAATATTGCCTTGTTTACCTACGATATTGTATGTTAAACCTTTATTTAAAAGTGAAGATTCCGGTTCAGTGAATACTATATCAGTTAGATTGTTTACGCGGGGATAGAACTTATGAGTTTTGATATTATTTATTATTATACCGACTACTGTATAAGGTAAACTATATATTATATATATATCAGCAATTCGTTATATTTTTGTAACCATTGCAGATTACGCAACAAAACTTGGTACGTCTACATCGTTTCTCAACCAGAACAGCTGATTTTGAAACAAATTGTTTTATCACTTTAGGGGACGCCCGCAGGGAGTCGGAAGAAAGTCTTAAATAAGAGCATAGGTGGAGTTGCTTTTATGATTCTATTAAAATATCAATAATTCAGTCCAATAACCCGCGACAGCGATAGTATCAAATATGCTGTCAAAAATAAAATAAACAACAAATATTGTAAAAATACATAAATGTTTTATGATTTCTAACCTCAAAACCAATCATAGTATATGCTTATTATAGCTTCAGTGCTTTAACTCTTACAAAAACAACCAAGATCCAGACATTATAAGAAGTAGGCCAATATAGCGCTAATAATTCATGGTGATCATGTCTGGATAGCGCTTGGTTGAATTGTTTAGTTAATTGTTATATAAGTCTAATAGAAATTCCGCGTCAGGAAGCAGACAGCAGAACAATTGAATCAAACAAAACATTCATGCATATGAATAACTAGCCCGAGAACAGATTTGAATATCTTTTTCCGTCTTTTAAATAATATAAAATTATAAAAATAACTAACAAAATAAAATTTTTGAGCGTAGCGAACGATTTGTACTTTCTTTCCACAGAAATTCGTGGTTTTTAAAGGGATTTAATTTAATGTAGACCTTTCGCAAGCCATATTGTGTCGATTACATTTCTTCGAGATGGGGGTGGTGAGATGGGCTTTTTGGGAATTCGTAATTAAGTCTTCAAGGTACCCCTGACGGTTGTTGCATATCTCTTTCCGTACTTTAAATAAAGAGGTGGTAAGTTTGCAAAAAATCATGCCGTAGGCCTATATAGATAGAAAATTAATATTATAAAGAATGAATTCAATATATAGCGGAGATTAAAATGTACTTTCAATTGCTTATCAAAATGTTTCAGCCAATCAGTGTGCGTTATACTGTATCAACGAAGACAGTGTGTACATGAAGCTAGCACCAAGAGTGATGGACGGAACTCGGTGTCGTCTGGGCACTAAAGATACCTGTGTATCAGGCTCTTGTATGGTAATGTATTTAGACTCGGTTGTCAACAGTAAGAAACATAATAACTGGCACATACGTACTTTCTCACAAACATATTTAAATTATTAAACAGATTCATTGTGACTTCATAATTAATTGTAGGAGAGGTGATATATTTAAGTAGGAGATTAACTAATAAATATTATTATTATTAGCTAGAGAGAAAACTATTCGATCGATTTCGAACAAATTTACACAATACTCGTCTATTAGGCCTGTGTGGATGCACGAAAAAAGGTTTCAAAAAAATTTGAAAAACAACCCCCTTTTTGGCCAAAAAACCTCCAAAAATTAGTTATTATTATTATTATTATTAGCTAAACAAGAATTTTTAGAAAGATATGGTTTTCTGCATATTGTAGGGTAAATTAAGGGCTACAAATAAGTCAAATTTGATCAAAATCGTTAGAGCCGGTTTTTTTATAAAAAAAGAATAACTGATGTTTTGGGGGTTTTGGGGCCAAAGAGGGGTTGTTTTTCAAAATTGTTCAAAACCCTTTTTCGTGCATCTATAAAGGCCTAATTGACATGTTTGGTGAAAATTTGTTTGAAATCGAACGAATAGTTTTCTCTCTAGCTTTGTAATACGTACATACAGACATTTTGTAAAACCACTTTTGGGGACTCAGGGGGTCCCAAAACGGATATTTTCACAAAAATCTCAACATCGATTATTTTTGCGATCACTATACTTTCTCTATACAAAGTGTATACTTAGTAGTGTTAAAACCCTCTAAGTATGATGACCATGTCATCGAAATGTACATAAGGGTAACGTATTAAACATAACTTACAATTTAGTTCTTTAGTTATTGTTTTTGTTCCTTGTTTTGTGGTTCGGGTTTTTATTTAAATTAGTGTGATTTTGTCGCCACAGTGCTCTTTTCTTTTGTTTATTCACATATATGTACAATAATCTGTTGGCATTGGCTTCAACATATTTCGTTGCCGGGGTTGGTGAGCGAAGCGAGCCCCTAGTATATGTAAGAGAACCAAATCCAACCAACCTTTTCTAAACCTTGGTAGTTTTTGTCTACGATTTCTAGGAAGAAAATTACCTTCCTCGCACTGCTGACTGGCGTACGGCAGGGTTAGAGTTGTCAACGAGTCCATTATACCAACGTAAAATATTAGTACAGACTGTTTAGAAAAACAAAGACTTGAGTTCAAAATAGCTGGTCGATTGCGATTCAATATTTGTGAATTTTATAAGTAAACATTTTATATGGAGCCGTCTTCCAGCAAACATTTGGTGGGTGTTTTACGGGGGAACTTTCCCGACCGTGGCTCCAACCCTGCTTCCTTTAACCTCATACAAATCGCATTCAGTCTTTAACGGATTACTAAGAGCCTATGTTTTTTGTTTAGCATGTTGGGTGTGATTGGAAGATCAACTCCAAGATGGTGGAAGACGTGTGCGGTGTTTGTGGAGGTGACGGAACGCATTGTACCCTCACTAAAGGGCTGTTCTCTGCTCCGGGCACACCAGGTAAATTATTGCATGATATTTATGCTTGTAGCCATACTGGATTGTTTATAAATTATGATTTTATTTTGTTTGCGATACTACCTAACAATCCTTGTGAACTCCAACTTGTCCGTATCTTTGCAATGACTTGCACTCCCAGACCAATTTTGACGTTGTTTTGAGGCCATAATAATCAGAACACTATTATGATATCTGTAATTTCTCGGGAAAATAGCTAAACTGAAAGCTGGTAAAATTATATTCCAGAAAGTTTTTAAGGCTTTTGAAAGCACATTTTGAACAACCGTAACTGATCGTGTAAACCCCAGTTTTGTTTTGCAGGTTATGTGGAGTTCGTGACAGTTCCAAAAGGTGCGACCAATATTAAAGTCGAGGAAGTGGCTTCGTCAGAGAACATGATCGCCGCTTCGGCTGCTGATAAGAAGACGTACTATTTGAACGAAGACTAGTAAGTTGACCGTTTAGTTTTTGTTTCCTATGCTTCGTTTAGGAGCTGTGTGTTCCGTGCTGTTGCAGGCGATGATCACCGTAACGAGAGTACGCCTTGTAGAAAGGAACTTCATATTCAGGGAATTCTTCAACTTTCACTTAAAACAACGAAAACAAACCTTCATATTAACGTTTTTCGGACGGTGTTTTATCAAATTAAAAAGTTGTGAAACCTTTTATATTGTTTTAAAGGGCGTTTTTGTCTTATCTATACTAATATTATAAAGAGGTAAAATTTGTTTGTTTGTAGGGGGTAATATCTGGAACTGCACAACCGATTGAAAAAATACTGTTAATAATAAAAAGCTACACTATCCCTGAGTAACAAAGGCTATAATTCATTTTGATAAAAACTTTTTTTATTTCAATTTTTGTAAATTTAGTCGAAAAAAAATCTTAGGTTAGGCCTAGACAGACGAACCAACACATGTATTTACATTTATTACCATAGTAACTAATTGAATAAAATAACAGATAAAACAGCTGTTTGCTCCAATATGTCCATTAACAGCTGATTTCAAACTTTGAAGCAATTTTTGTATTTCTTAGATTTAGGTTAGGTTTGTATTGTAGTGTAGACCAGAGCCTTACTGGTTCTTTTAAATTTTATTATAACTGCTGTTATAAAATATACGAAATAATTTGATTTGAATATTTAACATTATTTACCATCTTAAGCTTTGGGGTTATTATTAATCCTACACCTTAATTGTAAAGAAAACATAACCTGATTATGTATCTAGAAGGTTCCAACGGGGTTGGCGTGCGGAGCACGCAGGGGTTTCCCCTAGTATTTGATAATTTAAAGAAATCGATGGCAACTCTTTTTAATAAAAGTTTTAATGAAGTAAAAATGTTTTATTTTTAATTCATTTTTTTGGGCCCAAACAATAATTTTTATATTTTAATCTCACACGTAAAAAGTATAAAGCCTGTTTAATATTTTAAAGTTATTTCCCTGATTATTCATTTATAAATAGAATATGAAACACGAGATTACGAGTGCACGATTCAACGATTTCGCGGCTTGCTATTCAAGCCAGCTCTGTGGCGCTACTAGACAACTTACAAAAGTCGTCTCGAGCACTCGCTCTAGCACAGAACCTAGGGTGGTGTTCAGAAAAGGGAAACGGTAAAGCTACGGCTATACTTATACCGGAGCCGAATTTTTCCGGAGGTATTCTTTCTGTGTATTTAAATGGGAGTGACTAAATCTATAGAAGCAGAGCCGAATTTTGTCCATGCTCTATGACCTCAGTGCGGATCTGATACATATAGTCACAGCTCCCGACCAGAAATATCGTTCCGTGTCTTTCGTCAACAATCGGAAAAATTAGTGATGAAAAAAGGTAATGAAATTCTCCAAATTTCTTGAAAAATCAAGTAAATATTCATATAACATGTCTGTAAATTTATATCAAAGGCAGTGACATTTTTTAAAAAAATGTTAATTTTTTAAATAAAATAATATGTTTATAAACATTTTTTTTACTACATTGCAATTTTAAACTCAAATACAAAAGTAGTGCCTAGGCTACTTCTTATGAAACAGAAATGTATAAAGTATACCCTAAATTTTCTAAATGTAGTGCAAAAGCTAACCAGCCTACCCTAACTTATCTGCCTGTCAGTATGTATATCTTTAAAAAAAGACATTTTAAGAAACTGGCTTTGTTAAAAAGGTATCTTCATTTACAATTAAACGACTAAAATTTAAAAACAATCACACAAAAAATAACAGTGATACAGTAAAATAATATGTATCAGACTTTGTATATATGTCATAGTTTTAATAAATTAGATATAACAAAGCATCCAACGCAGTACCGTAAAAGTGGGTTACTTTAGCCCTAGGGTGTAACTTTGTCCCAAACCGAAAAAAGTACAGCGTGATGTGTGCTGGAAGCGGATTGGCTCAGATTCATGTAGTAACCCGCGATTCTGCTAGGCCGCAGCACTGGCTAGACGACCAACTTCGTAAAAGTTCTAGCTATCTCCGCTATGCCTCAGCAGTGAGTTTTTCACAGCCTACTTACAAGCACGTGTTTTCGTTTCTTTCAAACTTTCGTTTGTGCAAGGAATACAATAGGAGTTTTAGTTGTGGTATGTACTGAATTTTGTAACCAATATCATCCCTAATAAGGATATGTAAGAGAATTTTGTTTAGTTATAACAGTAGTTTAAGTATAGTCCTAGATCAAATATAGTACTGGTAACTTCAAAATATCGGGTAACTTTGTCCCAAGAAAGGGTTACTTTGTCCCAAAAAAAAGTGGGCTAAAGTAGCCCCTGGCACTGGGAAATAAAACTAAAAAAGGAAAAACTAAATTAGGTACATAAATAACATTTAAATTGTTTGATGTACATAATATATGAGTTGCCAATACTATATTTTTATTCTAGGTCCAACAATATGCCATCAAATTACATAAGGAAACCGGGGAGTAGAAGATACCACGACTATACAAATGCTAAACTTAACGACTGCTTGGAAGCTATTAGGTCTGGTGAAATGACTCAAAGACAGGCGGCAACACACTTTAATATCAGTCGAAGCACTATCAAAAATAAGTTAAAGAAAGGCACGTATCCTCACCTGGGCACCCTACTACTTTTAGTGAAGACGAAGAACCAGCGTTTGCAAGTCACGCAGAAAAGCTTAGTGAAATCGGCTTTCCAATAGACGAACTTGATTTACGTTTCATTGTTAAAGGGTATCTTACTAGACAAGGAAAAATTGTGAGTCGTTTTAAAGATAACATTCCAAGGCCTGATTGGGTGTTATCCTTTTTGGCAAGGCATCCCCAGTTAACAAAGAGGTTCGCTTCAAACATTAAAAGGGTTCGTGCTGCAGTGATTGAAGATACTAGAAATGCATTTGTTGGAAATCTAGAAATAGTTGTGAATGAGATACCTCCTACCAACATCTACAACTACGACGAAATAAACGTGACAGACGACCCTGGCAGGAAGAAAATAATTTGTCGTAGGGGTTGTAAGTATCCCGAGCGCATTATGAATTTGACAAAATCAAGCACAACTGTCATGTTTTGTGCTAATGCTGCTGGAGAGCCTCTTGCGCCTTATATCATTTATAAGGCAGAACACTTATGGTCCACCTGGACAGAAGGTGGTCCACCTGGAGCAAGGTATAATAGGACCAGACATGGGTGGATTGACCTACCAACATTTGAAGAGTGGTTTACTTCACATCTTCTTCCGGAATTAAAGAAAAGAGAGGGAAAGAAGGTAGTCATAGGGGACAATCTAAGCTCTCACCTGAGCATTAATGTTTTGCGTCTATGTGAGGAAAACGAAATTCACTTTGTTTGTTTACCGGCAAACTCGAGCCACTTAACACAGCCACTAGATGTAGCCTACTTCAGACCACTAAAAATCACATGGAAGAAAACAATTGAAGAATGGAAAGAGACCGAGAGTGGAAAGAACACCGCAAGCCTGCCGAAAGACTTTTTTCCTAGGTTACTGAAGAAGACGTTGGATTCAATGGAAGAGAACACATCATCCAATCATATCTGGATTTAGAAAGTCAGGAATCTATCCACTGAGCAAAGAAGGGATATTAAAACGCCTACCATCTAAAAATACAGCAGTTGACTTAGATTTGGTTGGAGAATCTTTTCTTTCTCATCTCGAAAAGAAAAGAAATGATGTTGTAAAGCCGAGAACCTATCGAAAGAAGAAACTAAATGTGCCAGCTGGCCAAAGCATCATTGAGCAAGATTTAGTTCAACCACAAGTAGAAGAAACTAGCAAAGAAAAGAAAAAATGCGAGAAAAAAGACAAAAAGAGCGAGAAAAAGAGAGAGAGGATACAGAAAAAACATCAGAACTCATAAACTGAAGAAGATTGTGATGCATATAGTATTGCGTCATCTGGACACAGTGATTTGGTGTTCAGTTCAGATGAGGAAGTGTACGAGATGCAGCCATCAAAGCGTTGTAAACAAACACAGCTTGAGCCAACACCGGGAACTAGTAATGGGGACGAAATAACTAACAACATCCCCTTGGAGACTGTGGATAGAGAAACCCAACCTCTAAAAGATAATTTGGAAGAAGAAAATTTTGTTTGTTGCTTGGAAGGAGAAACTTTTCCCAGGACTGGTTATGAGTGTCTCAGAGAGTGGAGCTGTTGTGAATTGCATGGAGCCTACAAAAAAGGTTTGGAAACAACCGTCAGATAAGGACATGCTTTTTTTACAAATAGTGTGATATCGTGCAAGTGATTAAACCTCCAAAACTACTGAAAAGAGGAATTTTTCTGTAAATATTGTACAGCCAAGCATTTAAAATTGTTTTAAAACTTAATGGTTAAATGATTCCTCTTAGATTTTACATAAATAAACTTTTACCATAACTGACGTTTAGTTATGTGTCTATTATGATTTTAAAATTTGTTAGGTAAATATGTAAAGTTTGTTTTACCTTTTAAAAAAATAAAGTGTGTGTTTTTATTAGTGTGCAAGTTATTTTCCCTCAAAACAAGCAGGTTACTTTCACTCAAGAGTGTATAACAGTGCCTTTTAATAGGAATATTTGGTGTGGGACCAAGTTACCTAAACTAAGGGCTACTTTAACCCAAAATTAACAAAAATTATAAATATATAAAAAGGTTGTATACAATATTTTTTATATTACAGTCTTTAAGAAGAAGTTTTTAACTTCTAAAAATGACCTTGAATGTTTACTTTCTATTGCTAGTTTTTTCCTAGCATCATATAGAACAAGAAGTTGTACAAAAGTGGGACAAAGTAACCCACTTTTACGGTAATGTACTTTTATATGCTGTTGAACATTTACCAAAGGACTCGGTTGTTACAAGCTACAAAACTATATTGACTCTTTGGTGTTGGAGTAGAACCTAAAACTTTATATTTCTAAGTCTTTATAAATGTCATCCTCAAGAAACAGTGATAACCCTGGTTTTTGTTATCAAATTGTTAATACTTAATTGACATAGGTAATACTGGACTAATCACAACAGACGCATTTTTCGTTTTATTCTTTGTTTTTAATTACTTTGATTGATACTTCTGTTATATGACAACCGTGAATATGGAACTGACAAAAACAACTACAACTTGTTTATTATGACGCTTTTCGAAATTATTAGCCTATACACAATTTAAGTTTAACTATATTTTTCTATTTACTTGTCGCTTTTGATTGATAGGATGTGTCCCTATTTTTCTTCGTTTTCTTTCCTCATCCAACACAATCATCAAAAATTCTTCGTCGGTATCGAGCTAGACGAAGAGCACCGTTCTTCCATGATGATTTTGCAATTCACGGACTACCAAGGATATCGCAACTATGTGACAGTAACAGGAAATCCAGACTAACGAATTACAAACACTCTCTCACTCGCACTCACGCAACGTATACACTATACGTACACCTAGTTAACATTTAAAAATAAACCTTCAGAACAAAGTATTTCCTCATTACTCTTCGGAATATTGTTGTAAATCTTACCTAAGAACTTTGGCAACATCAAAAATTGTAATATTTGATACGACTTTTGGACGTTGAAAAAGGTAATTTTTGCGTTTTTCTAAAAACAAAAAAAAAATAATATCTTGAAAACGTTCGATTTTAGAGACAAATTTAAAGATAATATTTTTGTATAAAATGGCCCAAATAACAAAACATAAATAGTTCCGTTGAGAAAATTGTTTTTACAATATGTCATTCAACAACTAACAGCACTAAATATTCAATGTTTTTAAACAGAAGGGCGCGTATTGGCGGGAAGGATCGTTCTGTATCAGTTTTCAGAGACTGGTGAGAATGTGGGTTGAATATTTTTCTTCTCGTTTTGTACAAGTAAAGATGTTTTCAGTGTAGAAACTGTACCGGAGAGAGTCAGCTTTGGTGGCGTCCAGGGGATCTACACAAAGCCAGAACCAGAGAGAGAGGAAGTTTACATCAAAGGGCCCACACAAGAGCCGTTGATATTCTATGTGAGTTATTAATGTCAGAATATTGTTCTTTATGTAGTCATTACAGAATATATCAATGTTTAGACCGTTTGATTATCTCATGGGTTAAAGACATATTGTACTGCCTATATAGTTTCGCTGTTATAACGCGGTTTTGGGTTGTTTCGAGCACTCGGGTGGTTTTTGGGTGTTTTGAAGGATGCTGATGAATGGGGGTGCGTTTGAGAGTGTAAGTGTGTTAAGTTTGTTTCCCTTCTGAAGAGTATAATTTACTTGTAGCTATATTTTACTTAGAAGGTAAATTTGTATACTGTATAGTTAGTTTTATCAGTTTTGTACATTATTTTAGCTTAGAAGTGGTTACTATTACTGAATTTCCGGTTATCGCAGTGACTCTTAGTGGTCAATAAGAACCGATCATGGACCCCAGAACACGTTTTGGGATGTCATTAAAAATTGTGTAGCCTATGTGTTCGGACTAACGTCCGCATTTTACATTCAATTTGGTACACACGTTGGTTTACCTCGAAAGAGTTCGTAAAAAAAAAACTCCGGAAGACGTTTTTTTACTGGAAGTAAAATTGTTGGTACAATAATAAAAATTTTTGGTGTTTTATGTAAAATAGGGGCTCTGCCCTTGGACGCTTCGCGTCACAACCCCGCCTTGGCCTACGGCCTCAGATGGCTGCTTCGCTTCGCTCGCAGTTGGAAAATTCTCTAAAGGTTCTCGCTAATCTTTGGCTCGTTTGTACCTTAGTGAAAGAGCATCGTTCAGTACTTTTAACGTCTGGATTGTATCTATAATGTATCTATTCGAATATTTAGTGACTTTGAAAGAGGTATAAAAAGAAGCTGTAGGCTACCTATTCGCCTTCTAAGTGACTAGAAAGGTGGTATAAAAAGAAGTTCGGATTTTAAATTTTATGCGCATTTTTCAGACTTTATGCGCGTTTTTGAAGACATAAGACCTAGCGCATTCAACTCCTGACGTCAAATAACCCCTGTATGCAAATTTTCATCAAAATCGTTAGAGCCGTTTTCGAGATCCGCGACAGATACAAAGATAGATACAAGAATTGTTCATTTAAAGTAATAGGATATAGATAGGATATTATTCTGCTCATTTTGTTCTTTGTACGACCTTATAACCCGTCTGGTTCCCCGAAATCGACAAATAATTAAAATACCATAAAAGTGACCGGTTTGAGTCCACCACGCGGGGCAGCTGATTCAAACTCGCAAAGTGCAGTCCGTAATTTGAGGCTGCAAGGTCGAGGTGCAATCTCGCAAAGCAAGACATCTACTAATCCATTTCGTACAAGCAGGAAGCTATTCAACGATTTCGTAAGTAGACCAATTTCCCAAATGGTTGAAACCATAAAACATAAAAACTAAATTTTGGGAATACGCTGATCTAACGTAGCTGCGTGATCGAGATATTTATAGTTTTTAAATTTTTGTTTGTAGTGTTAATGTTTTAGTATTTCGTAATTTGAGGTTAAGTGGAAGAGGAACTTAACTTCTTATAGCCTTACCTTCGCCTAAACAATACAAATATTTACTATCATTACTACAATCAATGTTAAAAACAAGAGCTTGAAATTTGGGACATAAACTCAACCGATATTGTATTATACATAAAAATGTTCGGAAATGGTGTAGAATAATAAAAAACTACAAAACAAAAATATCCATATTTTTTATACCCTCCTTATTTGAATTTACACCATATATATCACTAATTTTATCCAATAGCCGTTAAAATGTTTAAATGAATAGGTTGTACGAAAACAACTTTTTTCTTTAATGAATAAAGTCTGGTCTCTGAGATTGAGACCTAACAGTTACTCCTCACTGTTCTTAAGGGTCTGCTGTAGTGGCGGCCATCTTGGATTTTTATCCCATGAGAGCAATGTTAAATTTCAAACCATTTATTTCGTTTATCTTGTATCATAAAATTGTTTGCAAGGGCTCATTTTAAGCACAATTACAATACGCAGCCGTTTTGAATTTTAGATTTTTTATAAATGCTTTTCTTTTGTTATGTGATTGACATTTTGTAAGTACAAAGTTTGAATTTTTTTCCTAACACTGTAAAAAATGTATAATGAAAAGTAATTTGCAAGCCGGATCCGAAATTTTATAAAGAATATTCAGTTTTATTTTCAGAACTCAATTAAAAAAGATGGTTTTATAAAATGGCTTGAAATGAGGCAATGTCAAAGCGCTCAGATGCAAGGAAATTGCACTGTTTGGATACGGTTATAGAGAGAAGCGCTTGAGTTTCCGGTTGCTTTCTCGTTTACTGGAGCAGACCCTTAAATAATTTAGTGTTACGTGTATTAAACACGCCTGGATAGAATCTCCTAATTTACATAAATGGATCCGTCTGAAGCTAGTAGAGATTGATAAGTGTATTTTGTTTGCAGGTTGCCTTTGTGAACGCAGACAACCCTGGTTACAAGTACTCCTTCGCTGTGCCTACGTCTGAGGCGACCTATTCGCCGAGGTACCACTGGGAGTTCGTCACTTGGGATCGGTGTACGGCAAAGTGCGGAGGCGGTACGGAGGTAACAATATTCCGTGTAGGGATGGGTAACAGTAAGAAGGTTTCTGTACCTCGAGTTCAATAACATTTAACAATACCTAACCAACAATGCAGAACGTTCTTTAACTTTAAAACTCAGACTTTTGTGGTAAGACGGCGGAAGTAAAGAAAACCGTGGTTGACCCATTTTAAAGCTCATTGGATGTGACTTGTTATCTATTTTTCGGCTTTTTGTTATTTTGCAACATTATACTATAGTATTTAAGTCAAACCCCAATGGACGAACAGAGCTGTGATTGCATGGTAGGGGGAATCGTTTAGGTGAAGTTGGGTTTTAGGTGGTTCTTTTTTGCAGTATTATCTCTTCTGTTTTGTCAGTATTATTAGCGATTCTCCGTTTCTAAAGCCAGGGCTCGACTAGATCCAGCTGACATTGGATGATTTTCGTTCCAAAAAGGTACACTAGAGGAGGTCTAGTAGAACATGGAAACGTCAGTGAAAAGACTCAATGTCACGGGGTGCTTTACTGAGATATCGTTAGTGTACAGAAGGTACAGTAACGGGCGAAGGACGGAGCCTTGGGGGAATCCGGACTCGACAGGCCTGGGAGTAGATAATGTACCCTCGACGGAAACCTGGAACTATCTTTTGTCGAGGTACCATCTGATAGCATGGAGGGACAGGACTGTGAATTATTTTATACAGAGGCCTTCGTGCCATACCTCGTCGAAGGCTTTGCTAATATCCGGGAATACATCTACGGTGTGTTGGTTTCTGTTTAAACCGTCGGCAAGACTGAATAAATCTCACAAGTTGTAGAGTTATGGAGTGCTTTTTTACTGAAACTAAACTGCTCGGGTCTGATCATGCCAAGTAACTGTTCTTCGTTATAATATTTATACGTCTGTTGTCTATATTTCCCTTGGTCTGTGTTAAGCTGCCTCGGCAATGTCGTCACTGGCGAATTCATGGTCGGCAAGATTCATTCAAATTTTGTAGAATTTATTAAATATTGTGTTTGTTGTTTCATCAAAATGGAGTTCAATGGTGTAAGTCCTATAAATAAACCCCACTCGCGTTGTCCTGTACAATTACCATAAAGTAAAGCACAAATATTATATAAATAACTAATGAGCTTGACTTGTGAGAAAGTAACTTAACCTGAACACAAAATCTCACAATAAATACGTTTACTAACCTCAAACGCGTTTCAACGACAATGTCGCCATCCTCAGTGATGCACGGGCTATAGTAACCAAACTGTAACTGATCTAACAGTGTGACAACGCACCGTATAAATACCTAACCAGAAGGGGCGTACCCTACAGGGGGCGTGTCATAAACCTATGCTAAGGCGTTATCCACTGCCTACCGTTAATCAAATATCTTAACAAATATTATAACAAAATATGAACTTAGTCCTTTACTACCACGAGCAATTATCAATGTTTCTTGTGCCATGTCAACAGATTTCAAAAAGCAGCTGTATTGAAGAGAGGGACGGTCGGGTCAATGATGATTTTTGCGATGTCAAAGAGAAGCCAGAGCCTAAGTCGCGGTTATGCAACATGCACGCTTGTAGAACCAGGTAACTAGAAGGATTGAGTGATAATAACTTTATTTTTCTGGGCGAAGTTTGTTCTCTCTTTCACCTAACCTCGCTATTGTCTCCGATTACTCTTTCCACCAATCTACGCGGTCGAGTTCATTACTAGCATATTTTAGGCAAAATATACTAAATAGTTTTCCAAAATCATGCACGCTAACCCAAGCTTTTATATTTATTATTTACAAATATCCTGTCATTCGCGGAAAAACTCTGGCCGTACTGCTCATGCGTCTAGATCTAGATCACCACTACCCAACCATTCTATTCCGATCCAAGTAAATCTGACTGAGTATACATTAATCGATTTGCATTTGCTTCGTCGCCGCAGGGGTTGAGAACGAACCCTATAGTCCTAAAATATAATTGTTTTAAATTATTGACTTAGGTCAACGTAATCAGCTGTTTAAACATATCAGGTGACACGCAGTCATCAAATTTCTGTCTAATAATAAAACCTACATATTATGTCAAATACCATTCGCACAATAAACTGTTATTCAAGCGTAAAACTATAAGATTGGCTGACCATGAGATAAAGTAAAATTTTGAAAGCGGCAATTTTAGTAAATAATAGGAGTTAAAATATAAAGAAAAGGGAGGGATTTTAAAAACCCAGGAAAACATAGAGAGTCTATCTTTCTTGTATATAAATGTAAATGTTCGTTTGTTCAAAATCTCAAATCTCCGAAAGTTCTTCACCAATTACTTTGAAATTTTTGCACAACATTACATTCGAATACAAGCCAGTTTTTATACACTTTTTTTAAAACAGCAGCACCTATTGAACATAAAAACAACAAAAATTATACTAAATATTTAACAAAAATGTAAGCGCCATTAAATGTTTATTGACTATAAAAATAACAGTAATCAGCTGTTTGCTATAATATTTCCATTAACACTACTTGATTTCAAACTTTGAAACAATTATTTGTATTTCTAACTTTTAGGTTAGGTTTTTGTAAAGAGTTGGACGTAAAAACAACACAAAATGCATCTGTAGGGAATAAATCCATCGTATTTCCGTCGTAATATCAGAGTATATAATAATCTGTTTGCATTTGCTCAGCCTTGGGGGCAGGTGAAAGAAGAGAGAAACGGCCGAAAGTCTATAATGTTTAGTAAAAAGGTTGGATTAAATTAAATTGTGTATTAAGTGAAATCAGAAATAAACAGATGAAACCGTGGGATAAAGATTTGCGTGAGTAATTAGTTTTAGAATTTCAGAATTGCAAAATAAATAATTTGATGTAGGGCTCGCTTTGCTTACCAATCCCCGATGAAACAAATGCAAACATGTTATTGTATACTCTGATATATTCACGAAAATGAAAATTGATTAGGACAGAGGCACTTGGATTGGAGCAGGGGTTGGGGTTAGCGGTGACCTGGATCGTGCCGTATGCACCAGATAGGGAGTGATAAGAATATTTTACATAATAGAGGGACAGTATTCAAATTATTTTTTAGTTATTATATTTTTGGTTTATATAATTTTAAATTGTCTTTGTCTCATTTATACGAATAAATTATTAATACTATTGGGTAAAGCCCTCTTTATCATACACATTTGTAAATTCTTCTCCTCCAAAACTACTCGACCGATTTGGGTAACATTTTGTAGGCACACTACATAGTTTGAAGGGTGCACCACTTTTATTTTAAGTTTATATCTCTTTTCCTGCAATGTTTTAGGGTTTTAACCAACTATTTGGGAAATAGATCTACTCACTAAGGTGTTGAATAGCTCCCTGCCGGTACGAAATATATTAAGAGAATTTGTTCGCACCTCAGCCACCAGTCCTTGCGGCCTCGAACTCTGGATTGCTTCGCTTCGCTCTCAGCGGACAGATTCCCGGCCGTCATGTCAGCCTCGGATCAGAAGCTGCCCCCACGGTAAAGTCCCTCACGTGTATTTGAACCGCATACTTTTATCACATTTTACGTTTTGATCGATTTTGGGCAAACCGGTCAGGCCAAAAAGTAGTGTAAAAAAACAAAATGTGCAGAATAATCTCCTATATTATTTTGTTTAGATAAAACCCACAAGAAATTAATTCTTGTACGACAAACTTAAAAAAAAGTTGTTACTTTTGGTCAAAAAAACGTGTTTCAAGTTGTTGGTTTTTTTAATGACAAACTCGTCTGAGCGACTATACTTGTGGACCAAATCGGTAGTAAAATTCGGCCGTTGAGTCCGAACACATATATAAATATATATACAATGTTTAATGACACCCCAAAAACGTGTTCTGGGGACCGAGATCGGTGCTCATTGACTCACCATAAGAGTCACTGGAATAGCTCATCAGTCCTATATTAATTCACAAAAAAAAAATAGTTTTTAAGTAAAAAAAGGGACTAAATATGTTGGCTCTGGGTTATGCTAAAAGAGAATAATTATTATTCTATCAACTAGTAAGCCCCCGAGAAAAATCAGAGGATACACATCATGTAAGAAAATACTACCTAACTATGCTGAGGGGATTTTTAACTCGGTAAATGTGTACAATTATAAGGATTATATATTGTAGGCCTATTTATTAAAAAAATGTATTTATATACGTTATTGTACATTTAAAGAAAGATAAAAATATTATCTTTTAATTGATTTTATTTTATATATTCATTGATCAAATGATTTAGAAGTTATTAATATTACAGTGAAAAAATTAATAATCGAATACGTTTATGTGTTATACGAAGAAATACGAACGTTTCCGAAGTTAAACGAATAGGTATTTCTACTTTAAATTTGTATAATCGAATATATATTGATGATAAAAAGTTGTATTTAATACAGTTTATAACATCAAAGCAAATCTTATAACGTATTATAGCATACATTAGTACTATAACTAATATTTAAAAAAATCAACTTCATAAGAAATTATAACGATTGAAGTTGTAAACATAACCCCAAAGAATAATCTACTCTGGGTATTGTTTAAGTATTACAGATGATGGGTGAAATCAGCTGTTATATTATATTGTTACTCACGTACGTACGTATGTATGTACGTACGGACGAACATTCGCTTTTATAGGAGTTTATGGGAATGAACTGAATAAAAACTAGCATGTGTTCATTTTTTTTTAATATTTTAGATTTTTGTTGAATACAATTAACTTAGCACTTACTAGACTTAGT
The DNA here is from genome assembly GCA_018207615.1 of Philaenus spumarius. Taxonomy (NCBI): domain Eukaryota; kingdom Metazoa; phylum Arthropoda; class Insecta; order Hemiptera; family Aphrophoridae; genus Philaenus; species Philaenus spumarius. Next base: position 28,000 of record JAGFPH010010839.1, read on the forward strand.
TGATGATAGAGTTTTCCGGAAACCTAGCACTTGCCTAAAATTAACGGTGAATTACATATAGAATCTAGTGGTTAAACCTAGCAGATGCTTGTCGTGGTAGATTGGATGATAGTTTTCCATTTTAGCAGCTGTGACTACGTATATGCTGGTTCGCGAAGGAAAGTTTATAGTCAGCGAGGAAAGTAGAGTTACGAGGATGTAAAGAACTTTTACGTTTTGAAAATGAGAGTGGAGAGTTTTGGCAAATTTATTTTATATTTACCTATACTTTTTAATATGTCTCTTAATTAATATTAATTTTATCCACACCTTAAACCTTACTGATGTATTGTAAAATTATTATATGAGTTAGTGTTTTGATTATACCACTTTCATAGAGACTTTAATGTTATTGGGTTTGTTTCGTCGATGCAGGTGGAAAGTATGGAAATGGGGACCGTGTTCCGGGTGTATCTTCAAGTCCGGAGTACGACATCGCCAGGTGGAATGTGTCAAAGAGAATCCCAACTTGGAGGGTAACGACGAGATCATCACGAAGCCGGAAGAGTGTTGCGGTGATCCGCCTAAGAATATGGAGCTGTGCAACTCGTCTAAGCCTTGCCCTAAAGCGAGGGAAGTCAAAGTCAAGGTATGTACCAGTGGAGTAGAACTGCACACATTCATTTCTTAATTGCTAATGTAGAAAAGTGCGCGACACTGTCTACAATATTGTGTCACAGTGTATTTTGTATGTGCAGAGGAGATCAGCTGTCGAGGATGGAGTGAAAAGAAGAAGAAGAAGAAGAAAACGTAAATACACCAAGGTCAGTTCCAACGTACGTTAGTTTAAAATCTTGTTTGTAGTCCCCGACGTAAACAGAGGGGTGTTATAAGTTTAACGTGTGAATGTGTCTATGGTATCGTTGCTCCCAAACGGGTTAACCTATTTTGATTTAGTTTTTTTTTAAGGTGACTTGATCGAGAGAGATTTGTTCTTGTTATTGAATTTAACAGCAAGCGACATCCACAGTGATTTTAAGGGTAGCACATAGGTATGTAAAACAAGAAAACTATCAGGCATGGAGCTTTTGCGCAAAAGGAAAGCAGCTGAGAAGAAGAGAACGGCAGGCTGCGCGCATCATGCTGCTGTTCATCCCACTACCACCGCCTCTCTCGCCATCGGTCGCAAATCTACGCGTCCCGGGCTGTGTTCGGAAGCATTTGTATCATATTTAACAACCTTATCCAAATGAGACGTGGGAAATTAGACGAAAATAATCCAGAATAATTCAATATGACTGTTTCTACAGCGCCGATCGAGATGCGATTTTCGGAATTGTGTTCGGAGAAGTCTCAGGAAAAAAGTCTACATATAATACCTTGTCGGCAGACAGAAAGTGCATTTTGGGCATGCATAAAGTGCATCTAAAAGTGCATCATTTCCCATAATTTATAAAAATTGTTTGAATTCATGAAAACTTATCAAAATTTGTGTACAGGGGTTTTGGGGTCGCAGATTCCGAATCTGCCCTTGAAAAATAATTCCTAATTACACTCATGTTTTTTTAAATTTAAGTAAACAGTTCACATGTATGTAAGATCAAAAAATATTCATATTTATTCAGTATGCAATTCGTATTTAGATACATTTTCCTAAAATAAAAACAATTAAACAAAAAAAATACCGAGCGATGCTCGGTCGCCCAGGTAATAGATATTTTATATAAGTAAGATGATATACCGGGGTTTTAATTATTATTTATTACATTCATACGTAATACATCCAATGAAAGAGCAACTCAAACAGTATTTCCTACAAGTGTTCAATGTTAGCACCATTCGTCACACGGCACACATCTAGTCAATATCCTAGTTCAGTGTGTCTGGAGTAATTGTTGCAGCAACTGTTTCAATACTGTATCTGAAGTCAGGTAAGTCAGTTGGTATCGGCAGCACGTACACATGATCCTTTATTCACCCTGTCATGCATGGCGTCAGATCGGGTGAACTTGGAGGCCATGCGAAACAAGCTCTGTCACCCGGCCCTTGTCCAGCGGTCGGTACAGTAGGCCCAAGCTAGCTGCGCTCACGGCAACCAGTGTATTAGCCGTCCTGCTGACATTCTACCAGTGTATCGGGCAAGCGAAGGGAAATAATGGCTTGAGTGAGTCACGGTACTACGGTGCGGCGGATGTTTTTAGAAAGGTACCCCCGCCTGATCTGAAGGCTAGCTTGGGCCTAGTGTACAACGTCGTTTAACCAACCGCGTACAGAGTTAAACCAGCGAGTCGTGCCACCTTGCTGCCAAATTAAGGGCATTAATTAATTAATTAAGGGATTGCCTCATTTCAAACCATTTTATAAGTCTAAATTTTGTAATTGAGTGTTGAAAAAAAACGGAATATTCTTTATAAAATTTCGGATCCGGCTTGCAAATTATTTTTCATTATTAATTTTTTATTGTGTTAGGAAAAAAAATCTAAACTTTGTACTTACAAAATGTCAATTACATAACAAATCAAAAGCATTTAAAAAAAACTAAATTGCAACACGGATGCGTATTGTGACTGTGCTTAAAATGAGACCTGGCAAACAATTTAATGATAAAAAATAAACAAAATAAATGGTTTGAAATTTAACATTGCTCTTATGGGATAAAAATCCAAGATGGCCGCCACTACAGCAGACCCTTAAGTTCTATGGTTCAGCTTCGAACGAGCCGTAGTTGATGAACGAGCCATAGTTGTAACGCATCAAGATAAGAAACACCGGTTACAGTTGCTTTAGCAAAAAAGAAAGGAACATAAACTTTCCGCCGTAATATGGCACGAAAACATTAAATTTAGGTGAGTCTCGTTCCACCTAGTGGGGATTTTCTGACCCCCAGTTGCCGTACATTATGAATGTTCACATGTCAGTTACGTGAAATGTCGATTCATCACTGAAGACAACACGACTAGCGCTAGCTATCGTTCTATCTTTGCTACTAGCGCTTTCTAACGGAAGATAGAGGAGACAGTGCATGCTCACAAGAGTACAAACAAAACTGTTTGAGTTACTCTTTCACTCGATGTATTATTTATAATTGTAAGTTAAATGTAATAAATACTACAAAGCCGTAAAATACCCGGTATTCATTTTGAAACACTGTAAGGGCATGATTTTTCAACCGATGTTTTTTTTAATAAAGTTATTCAAGTCAGGTAGTACATCGATAATTAAATTGAAATTTAATGCCAAGTATTCAACTGTCAATATACCAGAGTTAGGCCTAATCAGACCAAACAAACACACTAAGTCAACAAGGGCAAAGCTCAAGCGATAACAAATAAGAACCCACCTCCTTTGTTTCCTTATACTTGTGCATGCTGGTCCGAATAACCAGATTAAACTGGATTCAAGAGAACAATGACGACCTGGGCCTATAAAAGGGGCACATCATTCCCTTAACAGTCAGTGAGTGATCGACCCTCCACAGCGTCAGTGGTCAACTAGCGCTTGACAACCGACTGGGAGTTCTCTCGTGAACAAGTTGAATACAGGTAACGTACATTACTGCTTATATGGCGAATAGTGTTTAATCTTGTCTCTTTCAGGTGAATATATTATTTTGTATGTACCTGACCCTAAACCTATCTAGTAGAATGTACTGGATCCTATAAGCGGAATACGCTTTCTAACCGATAAACCTATCCTTCTAGTAGAATATACTGGGTCCTATAAGCAGGATATGCTTTCTACCCTTAACCCGATTGTATAATGAATAGTGTTTAATATTGTCTCTTTCAGGTGAATATATTATTTTGTATGTACCTGCCCTAAACCTATCTAGTAGAATATACTGGGTCCTATAAGCGGAATACGCTTTCTAACCGATTATCTAGTAGAATATACTGGGTCCTACAAGCCTAGTACGTTTTCCACTCAGGAAAATAGGTCGTTCAACTATAAGCAGAACCAGGTACGTAGGTTTAAGTTGTAGTTAGTCATCCGGTCTTTGTAGTTGGTTAATCAAGGAACGATTTCGTGTGCTAGGGACTTACGTACAATAACTACTTGCGACAATGATGATAAATGTTCTATAACTGGTACGCATCGGCGTTGACCGTTAGAACACAAAACCTGAGTCGCTGACTTACAAAAGTATTAAGACTGACTGACCTCTGGAGTAAAAACCCACGTCACCGACTTAGCGATCCGGACACGACGAGAAAAGACAGGGATACGAAAAACCCTTACAACACCCGGTATTACACACATTTTACGTGTCTTGAAAACTTTATTTATTTGTTCACCAGAGAGAGTCCTTTTGCGACCAATCCACAGGGAACGCTTCCACGGGCATTGTACAGGACCCGATAGCGCCAGACACTGTTAGCTTAAAGATAGCGCCTATTGGTGAATGTAAGATCGTCAACTTCACGGAACAACAGCTGGAAGAGAACTGCAACATCCCTAAAGCAGTCATCACTGGAGTTGCGCAGGTATAGTACAACACATTTAGAATGGCGTGCGGGCTACGCATGTGCCGCCTCCCACCAACCAATTTTATTAAGAATATTCAGTTATTTTTGTCAACACTCAATTACAAAAGATGGATTTATAAAATGGTTTTAAATGAGGCAATGCCAAAGCTCTCAGCTGCAAGCAATTGTTCTGTTTAGATACGGCTATAGAGTGAAGCGCTGGAGTCAGTTGTCGATTTGATTACTGGAGCAGACCTTTAAGATACAAAATATGTAGACAATGTAAAGGTGTAGACAAATCTAACGGTGTATCATTTTTTATCAATGAGTCAAGGGTAACTAAGAAAATACAATAATTCTTTGTGAAAGTAGTTTAAGTGATCACTACATTCACGGAAGGTCGTAAACGTTTGTTTACTTTAATCTTATAATAAAAAGAACATTAAAAAAAAATACATATAACGTAAATAACATGTATGAAACCTAGATATTAACTAAGTCCTGCGGTTTATGACGCTTAAGTCGTCTTTTGTCACATTTCACGTCTAAAAGTTGAATAGCTTCCACGTTCACATGACGATAAAGTCTCTTTTCATGCCGAGAAGCGCAGTCTTGAATTACCTCATTCACACTTTTCAGGTTTAGGTCTGCATGAAGGTCATCATTCCTTTGGTACCATCTTGCATTTGTAATTGTACGAATAATACGATTTTGTATTCGCTGTATAATTAATTGATTTGAGGGTTTCGTACATCCCCATAATTCTGCACCATATGTCCAAATAGGTCTAATAATAGAAATATACAACAGTCTCTTATGGTACAAAGCCAATTGGGATTTTCGTCCAATCAACCAGTACAGATCGCGCAGTGTTTGTTTTGTTTGGGTTGCTTTCATACATATATGATGCTTCCAAGTAAGACGTTCATCGAGATGCATTCCAAGATATTTAGCAGATTTACTCTGTGGAATTAGTTTGTTTTTAAGATAAACTCCAAAGCCTGGATCTATGTGCTGTTACGAATTAATGGGGTGTGTGATCAAAAATATATATTAGTTATA
>JAGFPH010010841.1:0-19103 GCA_018207615.1 Philaenus spumarius
CGCCCTAGTAGAAACGGCATGGCGGTTAAAGGGATATACTTTTATCTTCAATAAGCGTTACAAGAATGGTTTTCTTTTGTAACTTTTTTGCCTCAAATTTTATCGTATTCGAAATTATTATTTCTGTATTATCCCCTTGCCCTATTGTTCTACATATTGACCTGATTTGATTTTTTTTAAATATTTTGTTTTCAAAATTTTAGTTTTTTGAAGTGATAACTGCTATTGGCCCGTTGGGCACTTTCGCTTGACTATGTTTCTGAAATCTCGCGTCTCGCAAACTTTTTGCGTAGTCAAAAGTCAGAGCGTGAAGAGGGAATAGACGATACATAGTATATAATAATACGTTTTTATAATTATTATAATATTAATATATTATAATAATATTATATTATAATAAGTATGCGAAAAATAGTGACCATTATAATGTAAGCATTATTTATTTAGTGACTAATGATTTTGAGTGAGGTATTAGTGTATGCACTCTACATAGAATTCTAAGAATAATTCAATATGTAATTGATAATTATAATAATTCATATTATTATATTTGTGCATTTAGGTTTTGTAAAGAAGATTGATTTTTGTCTAATTGAAGTAAGTTTAGACAAAATTTTACATTTTGTACATTTTGACAAAGTAATATTTTACATTGTTTTATTTTACTGTAACTTATTATTAATCACTTAAATATAAAATTTAGCTTCATATTACAACAATGGATCGTTAATGGACAATACACATTAGTGAATCGCGAGTATCTATTCCTCACAGAGTAGTTTCTTCTAGGCCAGATGTCCAATGCTTATTCTACTCTTTGGCTTTAATTGTACATGACACGATTCACTGGGGTTTTAGGTGAGGACTAGAGTTGTTAGTCATGTTTCAAACAATTGACGCAGGTTCAAACCGTATACTTTAAAAGTAACAGGAGATATTTATTCATCAAAAAAAGAATATATCGTGGATATGAGCAAACAGGTAACTTTTAGAACCTCCTTGAAATTCAAGCACCATCCGAAATATTTTTTATAAATTTCAGGTGTACAGAGATGGTTATTTGTTGTGGGAGAGTTTTGGGGAACCGATTGAGGGAGTAGGGAGGCTAAGGTTTACTGGGGAACTGACGAGAGGCCACTTTGATGTTCTCATACCTCTCACACCTTCTTTACCTGACAACTCAATGGATAATTGGTGTGGAGGAAATACAGTCAGCTTCCCAATCCCAGGTTTCAGACGATAGTCTCCAAATTTCTCAACTTCCAACCCTGTCAAAACAGTGTACATCATCATCTGATGCAGTTCGGTCGCATCCAGAACAAATACAAAAAAACGAGGGGAAAAAATACGAAAGCCCAAATCTAATACAAATCGCATACAAGCGGTAAAAAAAAAAAACACTGTCTCAAAATACACATAGAATCAGCTAAAATACTTTAAGAAGTAACATTTGCTGTAGGTAACCATATTATTGCAATAGCGAACATTGTCCTGTAAGCTAATAGTATATAATAAGTAAGCTCGTGGAGAGGGAATAGACGATACATAATATATTATAATACGTTATTATAATAATTATTTTATAATTATTATTATAATAATTATTATCCTTTACATATTAAATTATTCTTAGAATTATTCTATGTAGAGTGCATACACTAATACCTCACTCAAAACCATTAGTCACTAAATAAATACTGCTTACATTATAATTATCACTATTTTTCGCATACTTATTATAATTATAATATTATTACATAAAAATATTACAATAATATTACTGTATTATAATGTTATAATTATTATATTATAGTATTATAATTATGCTATTTCAAAATATGATATAATATTTTTTGGCAATATTTGTGTAATTTGTTAACCTTTATTCTCCTTTAATATTATACTGATAAAATACAAATCGGTCATAGAAGTTATCACTTCCAACGTGTGGTCCAATGGTTTTTTTTTACATCTTCATTTTTAACATACCTTTTTTATTATTCACAAAAATTAAATTTTATTTTGCATGTTACTTAAACCTTTTGTACATATAAAAAAATAAAACGTTTTATTTATTAACTACGAACCTATTGTTCTTTCTAACGTACGACGTACAACACAGTTCTTATATTTCATAAGGGACGCATGTGTGAATTTTTAATTCAAACATCAACTAAAGTGTTACATTTAAAAAATCAAACTTGTATTGTGTCTTATAAATATTGTAGTGCAGTAGTTTTGTATATTTCAACTAACTTAAGTGTAACTTTAAATTAATCGTATATCGAATAAAAATAAAAACGTCGGCAATACAGACCTTTTAAATTTAGTAAACAGTAGTAAATTTAATTAAAACGAAGTTCTTTGAGGAGAAATCATGTCTAGCAGAATTGCATTGTTTGGCAAGTTTTAATAGTTTTTTCTATTTTATTTGTAATAGTAATTTCTTTGTTGCAGTAGCGTCTACCGAATGTTTGTGAAAAACAAAAATCTGTAATTATTTAATAATTTTAGTTTATGTATGTAACTGTGACGGATTATTGTTAATATTACTAAACAAACGTAATAAAAAATAATGATTCATAGTTGCATATTTGATTATTTTACCTCGCAATAATGGAATAATTTGTAAACTACATCAGCTTCTAAATACATTATGAGTCCCGCATGTAAATATTATTGAAGACCAGTTTAACGCGCTAAAATGATATGATGATTCATTTGATCGAAGGTCTACTTCTTGCGAGAGATTTCTAAAAGCTTGTCCGTAAGAAAAACAATAATTTTTGTCTTCATTCGAGCGATTCATTTGTAAAAAGGCAAAACTGAGTGATATCACAACAATCTATAATCAGTCAACAGACTATAATTAGATTAGCTAAAGAGAAAATGGCGTTATGAAGATGGAAGAACCACCGCCCCGCAATTCTTCCTAGTCAGACAGCATGTCCTTCTGCTTCAGTCTTCTGACGGAACATGGTGTTAACAACAGCCTGGCAAGAGGGTCAGGATATCCCGAAAGGCGCTTCATGTGACTCCTACTTCGACGAACTTCCTACTCCTCTTGGATCGTTGGCATGTCCAGATAGTTATGGATCTCAGAGATACGAGTGTACCACGGTGGATTCAAAATAACTTGTAGACTGCATTGTATAGTGGACTTGCTTGCAGTGCCCCAAAGCACAACAAATGTAAGAGACGAAATGAGGGAGGTAGGTTGCTATCTTATCAGTGGTGTTTATCGGAAAGTCATGAGCAAAGGTCAAGGGTTGTATTCGTGGTTCCATTTACATTTTCCCCTCAAAGTTTTCCAAGTAGACATAGAAACTCAGATAAATTAGTGCTACCGTACATTTGTTTACAGTTTCTATTTTTAAAGTGTGTTACATTTAACCTCAACCTACAATTTCATAATATCAACAAATTAATAACCTACTTTGATGTTGTGATCGAAATATCAGTTTCCAGAACTTCGATTGTCCATTACTTTGAATCGAAGCAAGATACTAAGTTCTAGTTTTCACTTCTGTTCTCTTTTAATAAGATTTTCAATGGTGTATTACATGACCTACCTTTATATTTGAAATTGTTAACCCCTACCCCCCTCAAACCCTCCAAAATCATGAAGGTTGGGATAAGAAAAAAATTCTTGTTTTGTAACACAAGATATACAAAGTTTTGTTAAATTATTTTCAGTAACAACAATAACAAAGGGGGTTTAAGGGACTTTAAAAAAACATTCTGTATATAGGCATATCTGCTTGTTATTATCTCTTTCACAAATATAGCCAGTTGTAATCTATTAATGATTAGTAAGACAGCTAACACTTAATAATTTCTCCTTTTAACCTTGATATGGTAATTGTTTATCGATATATCAGTCAACACCAGATAACACCTTTCAGGGATCATTAAATGAGGGCTGATATTAAAACTTGTCTGCTAGAGGGATTTGTATTATTTACCACATGGGGCCCCGCCCCTGCTCCCCTGTGGCATGGCAAACATGCCTCCCCTGTTGACCCATGGCAAAGCCAATGCAAACAGATTATTGCATACTTTGATATTTTCACGGAAATGACGTTTGAGCGGTGACCTGTACTGTACATAGCTAATGTAATACATAGGTTGAAATAGACACGACCAACCACAATAATTCGAATTGCAGTATGCATTGTAATTGCACCATTAATATTTAAATAATCGTCATTTGAAACAATTTCGATATTACCAAATAAAGGAAACAATATAATATGTAACACTAGATGTTTGACTTATAATACAGTAAGCCTTTTGTTTGTTTTTACCTAACCTAAAAAAAAAACTGTTAGTTGTGAAGTATAATTACCTGATTCTAAATTTGCGAAACTGGTTGCAAATAAACATGTTTTGGTTCATTGTAAGCCAAACCTAAAATGATGTTAAGTTGTTGATCCAAATCAGTTGCTTTATTTATAATATGTAACAATAGAGGTTTTGAAACAAATTATAATATACTACAGTAACCATTTTTTGTAAATTTATTTGTGTGGTTGCTTTTAGTTGGTTAATCTAACCTAAAAACAGCGGTTGGTTGTGAATAATAATATGATTCTAAACTTGCTAAGTCGGTTGCTATGGTAATGAATGTAAACAAACATGCCTTGCTAAGATTTTGATCCGAACAGCTGTTTTATTTGAATTTTCACAATTTTTACTCTTTTAAATAAAATGTCGCAAAATTCTTTTTAGTGTGCGTCTATGATGTTATAAAAAAAAGAACTTAGTTCATCACTCCTTTTCATCACTTCTTTTACCAGCCTTAAAGGGAAATTACACACATAATTTTAATCTTTCAATTAGTTTGTTTTTTATACAATTATTTACTGTTTCCATACGTTTAATGTTATTATAATAAAGGTGTAGAATTAATTATAACATCAAAGTTAAATGTCCAATAAAAACATAAAATGTTGGTCCATTAGTCTATGCCTAACATAAAATTATTGCCTATGTTAAATTTATTTTACCAGTCAACGGCTAACATACATACAATAATTTTAGGTTAGGCCTAGACTTAAAATTACTTTCTAGGTCTAACCCAAAATTATTGTATGTATGTTGCCGTTAAGGCAGGTAAAATAAATTAAATATACACACAATAGTTTTAGGTTAGGCCTAGACTGATGAACCAACATTTTATGTTTATTGAATGTATTTCAGCGCTTGACGATAATATCTGAACTACGCCGGACGGAACCGGTCGTCTCTTGATTTAAATTGATGAACCAAAACGTATGTTTCTTGAATGTATTTACATTCGTTGCCGTAGCAACCAATTTGATAACGTTTTTTCGTTACGCGTATTTTCTATTTATAATTGCCATAGCAACCAATTTGATAATGCTTTTTCGTTACTCGTGTTTTATATTTGTCATTGCCGTAGCAACCAATTAATAACACTTTTTTCGTTACGCATTACATTTTCTATTTTCTGTTAACTCCTACCCCAGCCCGCTTTAAGGAACTTCGTTCCAAAACCTAAAGCTTACCTTATAATGAAGTAAAATCCCACAATATGACAGAATTAGACTATAACTTGGATCAAACTAAATATATTAGTCGTGTCAACTGTCAAGAGTCAACTTCGATATGTAAACGTACCATTTAATCCTGCTACAGTGCAGCGACCTATGAGTCAGGGAGGTTGGCGCGAGGAAAGGGCGAAGCGCGTAGCAGACATCGGTAGCTGGTGTAGGTTGGGTGTGTGCGACTTCGACTGTCTATCTCTTTTGGTTCCACGTCAGCTTTGGCTTCCAACTAAGCAACCCATCAAAATAACTTACTCTTCACATCATAATCTGAATATCTATCACATCTGTGCACTCAATACTAATAAAATTACTTAATGTACATGTAAAGAATTTTCAGTTTTGAATTACTTCATCTATCGGTAACTATAGCCTAAAGATCCTGGACCCTCCCAGCCATTGGCAGATCCAGGGGGGAGGGGTCTGTGGGGGCTGCAGCCCCCTTTGGGTTATTATATTTTTGTTAATCGTCTAAGTGGCAGACTGCTCAATTGAAATTGAGTTATCTCAGACAACACAACTTGTATAGAATATTTCACCCACTAAATATTATCAAATCTCAATAAAACAAAAACCATTGGGAAGAAAATGTTTTAAACTTCAATTTTTGTATTTACAAATTTCTATTAAAAAGTATATTTACATATGTAATCATCGTTGTAAAATTGTAGTTGCCTAAATCAATATTGATGCCGCGCTAGAAAGCATAAGAAAATGACTCAAACTCGTCACTTTTTAAAGGCACATAATCGTTAGACAGACTTGTTTTGAGAAGAAGATAAGGACACCACTGGATTTGTCAAGATTTTAACTTTCTACCTCGATCCAATCATTCTCCACTCTTATAGTTTCTTAGATATGAATTTGTCTGTAAACCCTTGCCATTGGACAGTTTTCAAAAATTGAGAAAGCACATTTTGCAATCGATGTGTATTTATTACAAATCTATAATCTACGTATATGCAGTATTCGTATAATAGTTTTTATATCGATTTGAAGTGCAAGTTCTATATTTTCGTTTAATATAAGTAAAACCTGGTTTAGTGTTTCGAACTATTCGTGTATTTCCGTGAAATATGTATATTGTCAACGCCCTAGGCGCGTTAGCCGTTACCTTTTCATGTCTAGCTGGAACTATATACTATAAGTTTGTGAGAATTTTGTTTAGTTGTTGTAATTTAGTGGAATAAGTTTTTAGAATAAATATATTTAAAAATTTCAAGTACAGTACAACCTCGTTAAATCGGACCAGCCGGAACCACGGCCGATCCGACATAACGAAAAACCGTGTTAGCCGGAGAAAGAGCATAAAACATAAAAAAATGAAACTACACTGAATACTTACAATATTTTCCTTTATTACGGAGAAAAACACTATAAAAATATTAACTGGTCACAATAAAACGAAAAACACTTCTGTGGACTGTCTACTTTTTGGGGAAAAAGCTTGTAAGTTTCTGTTGCGTCAACTTCGAGCAACGTTTACGTGCCGCACGGCAAACAAACTCGGCGGAAACACGATCACCGAGCAGTACGCTACGATTATGCGCTCGTATAAAGCAATAACGCTACCAAATTGCAAATTTTTATTTATTGCAAACCGGTCCGGATTACCCGGAGATCCGACTTAAAGGGGGCCGACAACCAGTTTGTACTGTATACAGTTCTATTCTATGGTTCTCTACAGTTTGTTATAATAAAACATTTGGGTAAAGCATATAATCCTTAATTCCTATTCAAAATGTGTGATCGTGAAATAGTCTAAAAAGGCGTTTTCAAGCCCTTTATTCCAAAAAATTATTCTATACCCCCCCCTTCCCAAGACAGCCCCTCCCTTCCTTGAAAACCGGCTGGATCCGCCCATGCTCCCAGCCTGGGTACCAGCATAGTTTTTGCCCTTCCCTCTCAAAGGGTTAAGTGGTGAGTGTATAGAACTGACTCGGAATAAAGTGGTTAAGGTAAGAGGAAGGTGGTGGGATCTGCCTGGACCAATCACTTTATGGCATTTATATAATGATTTGTGGCGTAGACAGCATATTGGTTAAAAAGTCTGTGGCTAAAATCTTAACGGACACTGTTTGAATACGTTACAATTTACTATACGACTCCACGCCACATTGTAACAGAGATACCAACATATAAGCACGAAGCACTGAAGATATTCATAATGTCAAATTCCGTATTTATTTCATATTGCATTATATTGTTTGTTGCATTTTCCCAAACTCACCTTACATTCAATTTAAACAATCTACTGTCATACAGGGTGTCCCATAAGTTAACAGCCAAACTTCGGGAATGGTTCTATGGGTCAAAATAAGAAAAAAAGTTCATATAAACACAGACCCGAAAACGTTTAGTTTTCTAGATATCCTCCATTTTGTTTTTTGTACAAAATAATTCTTATCTAGAGACCGGTTTGACTAAGTTCAAACTTGGCATGAAATTTAAACTAACAATGATATATCACAAGAAAAATAAGCGATTAAATCCAATCATGAGTTTAAAAATGGCGGCTGTTTGAAAACTTCAAACCTAAATTCCTCAAAAACCTGACATTTTAACAAAAAATGTCGAGACACCTTTTTTGTAGTCCTTTTAATTCCCTATTGGATGATGTTACTGTAAAAAAAATTTGGATAATAGTTAAGTTACGTATAATAATTGGTTTATTCAACCCTGCATGTTATACCAACACAGTAAACACAGCAATATTGTATGTACATTTGCTGGCATTATCTTTAACTTAGCAAAGATAATGTGGCCCCCCTTTGCCCATAGGTATGGGCGCCCATGGTTAGAAAACGAGCTTCGTTTATAATGTGGCAACTTGCAAGCGCCATATTGTGTTAGTATTTGACAGTTGACTCTAAAACTGGGGCTTCAGTTTTTCGTTCGACTTGTCCAGTCTATTCAATTCTGCGATCGCTGGTTGGTTGCCGCCAAATCGAGCTTAGCTCATCATGCGTAAATGTTTGAAATAGATGAATCATCAACAGTTGGTGTTTAATCACGTGATTTAGGCATAACTGATAAGCTCCACGTCAGTCACAAGAATTCAGTCGAGACGAGAGCAACTCTTCCTTCTTACAATGGTCAGTAAAGTTACTTTAGTTATTTGATAACTTATTTATTTTAACAAGACCGTATGTGATCTGTCGATACCGTTTTATATTCACAATTAATTATTCCAATAAGTTTGTTTTTTCTGTAACGTATAGGCTAGCCTACATTAACAAGAGTCTTATTTATAATTAGAAATAATAATTTTGTGAACATACCAAATAACAGGATAGGAACTGCTCAAAATAGAATATTCTATAAGAAAGTTTGTGTTTTGGTTTTTCGATTCTATGTTTTGTAGGCGAAAACTCTACCATTACATTTGGGATGTGATGTAAAAGCCATAGGCCTAGTTGTTTGTTAGGCTAGTGGTCGAAGTTTGAATTTTGGGATGCAAATCTTACTTCAGTGTAAGATAATTGTAAACTTGTAGGCCTAATGCAATTGATTTAATTCTGTTGTTCAATCAATTTAAATGTTGCAGTAAATAAAGTTTTGGGCCTTCTGTTGACGCAAGGGGTAATATAACGTTTGTTATCATACCTTTTAATTTAAATTAATTGATACTGTTTAGAAGATTTGAGTGTAAAACGTAATATTTAAACTTAAATCTACAAATATTTGCATTTAAAGACACGTTCGTTCCTTTACGTGTGTTTCCGGAAAAAAGTGGTTTTGCTACACTGCAGAATCAATAAACCGAACTCGAATAATTAGTTAGAAATAGAAATACTTTCATTGTGTGTTTCATTCACATTGATTATCGCAAAATACGAACGCTTTCAACAATCGGTGATTTTGGCTTCTGCATTATTTTCAATTGTGTAAAGTTGTCGTTACAGTTTAAAACAAGTGTGCTAATGCGCACGTCTGCGCCAGATATTACGAGTAAGGGATGCGTCAGCACGATGTAGGCCTACTACTGTGACTCCGTCAACTCGCTGACGTGGACTATTCAACTCATCCTCCTATACAGGGTGTCACAAAAAACCTTAGCAGGCCACACAGGATCGGATTGTATGCATTGATTGAATGAAAATGTTCGGTAACTTTTTTTCGAATTCGGCTTGGTTTAATCGCAATCAGCCATTTTGTTTTTTACAACAACTCTCTTAGTCACGATTTCTCTAAAAC
Source organism: Philaenus spumarius (assembly GCA_018207615.1). Classification (NCBI taxonomy): domain Eukaryota; kingdom Metazoa; phylum Arthropoda; class Insecta; order Hemiptera; family Aphrophoridae; genus Philaenus; species Philaenus spumarius. The sequence goes on from JAGFPH010010841.1 coordinate 9,768, forward strand.
TACTGAACGGATTGGAATGAAATTTGGTATGTAGCTTCCTCTAGGGCCGTAAGTGCTGATAAGAAAAGGTTTTAAAAAAATCGCAATCTTAGGGGGTTTGGGGGTCAAAGTTACTAAATCACGATTTGTCTAAAACTACTGAACGGATTGGAATGAAATTTGGTATGTAGCTTCCTCTAGGGCCCTAGGTGCTTGCTAAGAAAGGGTTTAAAAAGATCGAAATTTTAGGGGAGGTTTGAAGGGGGGGGGGGTTAAAAGTGACTATAAATCACGATTTCTCTAAAACTACTAAACGGATTGGAATGAAATTTGGTATGTAGCTTCCTCTAGGACCGTAAGTGCTGATAAGAAAGGGTTTAAAAAAAAATTCGCAATCTTACTGGGCTTGGGGGTCAAAGTTACTCAATTACGATTTCTCCAAAACCACTGAACAGATTGGAACGAAATTTGGTATGTAGCTTCCTCTAGGGCCATAGGTGCTCCCTAAGAAAGGTTTTCAAAAAATTCTAAATTTTAGGGGGTTTGGGGGCGGGTCAAAGTTACTAAACATCCCCATAAGAAATACAAAGTGTAATATATTTATTGATATAATATATTTTTTGTTAATATACATTTAACTTTGATTTGTCTATCCGTGCAAAGCCGGATCGAGCCAGCTAGTGTTATATATTTAAGCTGTAAGAATTTAAAAAAAAATTGATTTTAGGCTAATTTTGGATATTATAGACAATTACCAAGAAACTATGGTTCCAGTTTTTTCTCTCTATAACTCGGTTATCCTTTTACCTACAGAAGCTTAAGTCCCTATTTTGTTTGTTAACGGTTTTCAAGATATTCAACGTTAAAAGTGTATAAAGGCCGCCATTTTGTAAATTATAAAAATAATTTTTTTTTTTTGGTACACTTCTAAATAGTAGCGTACAAAAGCTTGAACTCAATTTCTTATCCACGTCTGGAGTTGCAGTAGGTTTTTGTAAACAATCCAAATGGCGGGTTCTGACTAAACGAAGCCGCCGAATTCGGAAAAAAAATACTGTACATTTTAAATTTATTTCAATGTATACAATATTATCCTGTATAGAACGTTAAAGTTTTTTTGTGTCAGCCTGTATACAGTTAAGAAAATTGTGTAGTTAAATTAACAGGTATTTTTGTGTGAGCCAGCCACAAGGTCTACCAATTACAGAATTACTAGTGTGTGGACTTTAGCTAATGTTTTTAATTGGCTAGTGCTCAGTGGCGTAACGTATTTTCTACCTGTATACACCTGGTGCCTCACGGAAAAACTTTCAGGACTTGTTCTACTAGTGAAAATAAAGAAAAAGGTTCCTATAAAAACATAAGTTCGGAAATGCTTTGTTTTCCAGGTATCCGCCATTTTGTTGTTTTAAAATAATAATTCATATCTAGAGAACGGTTTGACTGAATAAGTTAAAACTTGGCATGAAGTTTAATCTAATAATGATCTATCGTATGGAAAGTGAGCGATTATATCCGATAATGCGTTTCAAAATGGCGGCTGTTTGAAAATTTCAAACCTAAACTACTAAAAAACCGTACATTTCAACAAAAAATGTCAAGACATCTTTTTGTAGCCCTTTGATTCCTTATCGGATGGTGTAACTGTCAAAACAATCGGATGAAGGGTAATCATTAAGTTATATGTTATAATTGTTTTGTTCAACCCGGCATCTTATACCAATACAGTAAAACATGGGCGCCCATACCTATGGGCCCATACCGCGCCCCCCCCCCCCCCCCCCCCCCCCCTAGCTCCCATGTAATACTTAGATATATTATTAATTGTAGTAAGGAATTTTTCTTTTAAGAGATTAGCACTAAATTATGTTTTAAATGTTATGTGCTGTTTGATTTTACATATACTTAATGGGGGAGGTTGACAATTTCCCTGGACCCTTTTGCCGAAGGAGGGGAGGGTACTCTTTAATCCCATACCCCGGTCTAGCCCTACCCCCCCCTTGGAAAATATCATATGGGCGCCTTTGCAGTAAAAACAGCAATATTGTATGTACATTTGCTGTCACTATCTTTAACTTAGCTGTTATCCTTCATCCAATTGTTTTGACAGTTACACCATCCGATAAGGTATAAAAAGGGCGAAAAAAAAGGTGGCTAAAACTTTTGATGTACGGTTTTTGAGTATTTTAGGTTTGAAATTTTCAAACAGCCGTCATTTTGAAGTATCATTAGATAGAATTAATTATTTTTAGATATATCATTGTTAGGTTAAACTTCATGCCAAGAAAACTAACAGTGCAAATTTGATGACTCTATCTCTACCCTATTACAAATTACAACAGTCAACAGATATTCTATAAGTAGTTTTCTTTTGTTAATACCTTTAAAATAAATGGTCACATGACAGGGGTTTGAGTATAAACATTTTGAACTGCCCCTAATATTTCCAATTTTTGAAAAGGTTGCAAAGTTTCCCCATAGCCTACATAAAAGTACATCCTAACACCTAATAAAAATTCCGATTGTTTTGACAGTAAGACCATCCGAAAGGGAATAAAAAGGGCTGCAAAAAAGGTGTCTTGACATTTTTTGTTAAAAATGTACTGTTTTTGAGTAATTAATTTTTGAAATTTTCAAACAGCCGCCATTTCGAAACTCATGATTGGATTTAATCGCTTGTTTTTCTTGAGATATATCATTGTTAGGTTAAACTTCATGCCAAGTTTGAACTCAATCAGTCAAACTTTTCTCTAGATAAGAACTATTTTGTACAAAAAACAAAATGGCGGATATCTAGAAAACGTAGCGTTTTCGGGTCTGTGTTTATATGAACTTTTTTTCTTATTTTGACATATAGAACCATTCCCCATTGAACCATAAGCTTTTTACTTATGGGAAACCCTGTGTAATAATGAATAAAAAAAAAAAAAAAAAAAAAAAAATTAGGCCTACAAAACAGTTGTACAATTTAAGCCCCGTTCCCACGGCCTGCCGTCTGTAAGGCCTCGTCTGCCGTCAACCAGATAACAGGTCGTGGGAACAGATTGCCTGTGTACGCCTGACGTACGGACAGGCCATCCGGGGCGGCCTGAACAGGTCCCGTACAAAATGGGAAAAAAGGCGGCACTACAAAGGCCTGTGGTCGGAGTTGAGGCGGGCAAGTCTGGTCCGAGGCATCGTTCCCACGACTTGATAGATGCCAGACTAGGCGAGAGTTCCCTCAGACAAGCTGAGTCCGTCACAACGTTAGCAATGGAGTGGACAAACGAGGTCATTATTGAGTTTTTAGATCTTTATGAGGCTGAACCCGCAATTTGGAACCCCCTAAATGAGAACCATAGGGATAGGAACCAAGTTTACGATGCGTGGAAGCGCATTCAGGCGCAAATTAGCATTGAGTGTTCGTTGAAGGATTTAAAACGAAAGAAGGAAAACTTAATGTCAACGTTTAGGAAGTTGTCCTCAAAAGTTAAAAAAATTTTGTTATATGAATCCATCCACCAACGCCTCTTTCTCTTCCCAACTTTTTTTAGATATTCTCCACTGAAAGCCACATAACATGCTGCGGCACACGCAACTATTTCATCACTATCCAACTCACTCATAATTTTATTAAAACATACACTCACGCCTGTTCGAATAGCGAATGACATCAATGTAGGAGTGCTGGTCGCCCTGCCAGGCCACTACAGGTCGTTCTAGCCGCGCCGCTTTCACAGGTCACGGGCCGTCGGAACGGTCCTGTCCGATGAGACACAGGCGATACGCTATCCGTGTACCGACATCGGGCCGTCTGTCGTCTGCGAACACACTGGCCGTGGGAACGGGGCTTTATAGGCCTACATAATTGTACACATTCACCGAGTTAAAAAACCTGTCAGCATAGGTAGGCCTAGATGAAGTATGTTGGTTTTTAAATTATGTATTTCAGATATGTACCTAATTAATCTGTCTGTGGTTTTTCACTGGGGCTTACTAATTACTACAAACTATACAATATTTCTTAACGTAAATTAAATTTATTATTCCTATGCTGGTATGGGGTAGTTATGAACCGGTGGTCGTGTTAGATTGTTTAAGTTTTAGACAGCTGTTGGTCCCTAAGCTAGTTTGGTCTGATTTATACATTGCCTAAACTATAAAAAAAAAAAATAGCTGGGTCGAACAGCCCAAAGTTCAACTAAGTCTATTATATTATTTTAATACCCTAAGCAGTGAATGTACATAAACAGTATAAACAATAAATTATAGCAATCTTGATGGACTGATCCTAATCCGTAAAGTTGATTTGCGAAGGAGCTGAGGTGCAGAGGTATCTTTTACATACAGGGTAGGTGAAAAGTCTGAGAACGGTTTAATATTTCGTATATAAGGACTATTTGAAGGTAGATGTGAGTAGGAACCTACTCTATGTAAAAAATACCATTTTATTAAGGATGTCAAACTTTGGTCCGCCATATTGGATCCGGCATTTTGAACGAAACTTTTTGGAGAAAGTATTGTTTCGTCCAAATTTTCAAATTTAAATTTTTAGTGGAATTATCTGTTTTGGTGCTCCCTGAACCCCCAAAAATTGTTTAGTGGAACACAAAAAAAAAAAAACTTTTTTGGGTTCAGGGAGCACCAAAACAAATAATTCCACTAAAAATATTATGGGTTCAGGGAGCACCAACACAGATGTGTTTTTTTTTGTAATGTCTGTCCTTGTGCCTATTAGGATGTGTACAGAGCTGGAGACCATACCAACGGTTCGATTTTGATGAAATTTGGTATGTAGGTGTAGTTTTGGAATATCTCCAAGCGTTTTTTCATTTTTTAAAATTTTAGATTTTTAAGGGGGTTTACCCCCAAAAATGGCCAAACAACAAGAAAATTCAAAATTTCTCAAAAACGGCTCTTACGATTTTGGTAAAATTTGGCTTATTTGTAGCCCTTAAAGTAGCATAGGCCTACCATACGCGAAAAACAGCATCTTTCTAAAAATTCTCGTTTAGGTAATAATAATAACTGATTTTTGGGGGTTTTTGGCCAAAAAGGGGGATATTTTAAAAAAAATTTCGAAACATTTTTTCGTGCATGTATACATTCCTAATTGACATGTTTGGTGCAAATTTGTACGAAATCGATCGAATAGTTTTAATAATAATAATATTTATTAGTTACTCCTACTTTAATACAATTATGAATCACAGTGAATCTATTTAATAATTTAAATATGTTTTTGAGCATGTATATGGCAGTTCCAGGTACTAAGAAAGGATTTTAAAATATTTCGCATTTAAGGGTTGAAACAACCCCTAAAACCATAAATATTATTTGTTTTATATCTCAAAAACGATATGGCCTAGGAATGTGCGATTTGATACACTATTGCTCATAGGTGCAAGAGACACGCCAAGAAATAATTTCGAAATATTTCGCGTTTAAGGGTTGAACCAACCCCTAAAACCATAAATATTGGTTGTTTTATATGTGATTTTTAATGACACACCAAAATGTGTTCTGGGGATCATGAGCGGTGCTCATTTGCTACTCCCGACCTTGGGTCTTACCATAAGGGCCATTGCAATAGCTCATTTTTCCTAAGGAAATTCGCTAATAAGTAGAAATATAATCAGAACGGTTTGAGATATGGGTGTGCGGTTTTCACCATTGATTTTGTCTTAAAATTCTTCATTGAAATAATGACCACTTTTCTATTTAAAAAAAGGTTACACTTAAAATGGCGGATCCAAGATGGCGGGCCAAATTTTTGACATCTTAATGAAAATAGTATTTTTACATAGAGTGGGTTCCTCAATCACATCTACCTTCAAATTTGTCTCATTTACGAAATATGAAGCCGTTCTCAGACTTTTCACCCACCCTGTATAGTTATTAATGTAAACCGCCTCAAAGTAATGGTTTTAACAGAGCATGGAAAAGTCTTAATGTTGTATTTATGTTTGATTACAGGATAAAGTACCACATGATGACAAGATACTGTTAAAGAAACTAGAAGAAGTGGCAAAATGCCCGATATGCTTGGATTTACTACGTCCACCTCTCTGGTATTGTGTGAACGGGCACTGCATATGCTTGGCGTGCAAGGATAGCCTTACAACATGTCCAACGTGTCGAGGGGGTAATCTGCAGTGTGAGAAAAATATAATTCTAGAAGATATGCTTAACTGTTTGCCAAGACCGTGTAAATTTGATGGTTGCAATGTATTTCAAGTGGAGGAAGATTTGAAATTCCACCAAACGGTTTGTCCTTTTAGAAAAGTGTCTTGCCGTTTAGACGACTGTAGTTGGGAAGGCAAAGCCAACAGTTTGCTTGATCATCTTAAAAATTTTCATTCAGACCGTACCATGTTTAAAGAAGAAGCATATGATTTTTTGTTCAATTTTAAACCCGATGAGAATAGATTTGTTGTATATTATGCCAACGCATATGATTGTGTATTTTGGTTGTATAACAAAACCGATTTAACAAAAGGAACATTCAAGATATGTTATGTTTGCGTCCCAACAGCAAGTGATGTTGTGAATGACTTCTACTCAACTGTGAACTTTTCATCTTCAAAACAACCTGACATGGAATTCAAATACCCTCAGAAAGTGTATAACGAGGATGCAGACATTGACAGTGTGTTTTCTTCTGAAACATGTTTTACAATCCCACTTTCAGAGACATCACATTTCATTGAAGAAGGTGACTTATGCTGGAGTTACAAAATATTCCGTAAAATTATAAATGAAGTTGCTACTTGAATTAAGTTGGTGTTTATATTAAAGTGAAAAGTAAAAACATGTATCTAAACCAGTTAAGACAAAAACATTATGAACTACCTAACTTATGACGGACAATGCAGTGCTTAAATTTGATAAAGAATGTGTGTGAATTTTTTTACTTTAAATATCAACTAATTAAGTATTACATTTTAAAAGATCACATTTGTTATAATTCTTATAAATAATGTTGTAGTTTTACGAATTTTAATTATATTATTTCTAACTTTAACATAATTCATTTGCCACATGAAATTAAATACTTGCAACACAGACCGATAATTCGTTAGTTGATGTAATATTAGCACCAGAATCATTTTAGTAAAATCTTTTTCATTTATGATAATTCTTTGGCAAACTCTTGTATAGTTAGAATTTAATTGTTTGTCAAGTTTTAATAGTTAATAATGTAATAAAATAACTACATTTCTATGTTTTTCGTTGCAGGAAAATGTTGGGGGGGGGATTATAATTATTAAATAATTAGATTATATTTTTTATTATGTTTTTTCCATTTCTCTAGAGATAGAAAACCGCTAACTACATTTGGCGTTCAAATTGCCCAAGAAATTTTAATCATTCAATGTGTGGGCACTTCAAGGAGGTTATTTATTGGAAGGTTGGTTTTTATTGTCTGTTATTAAATTGAAAGTAATTTTGTTTTGTTTTAATAGATTTTCTACTAGACTCGATGTTAGCACTTTCAACTATACTAGCTGACCCGTGCGAAGCATTCGCATTCTACCTTACTTAAATCCATGTTAATTAAACTACACACCGTATATTTAGTATCGTATAGTGCATATTTAGTGCGTCATGGGCGTAGGTGAGGCTCTCCAGCTGGGTATTGTTATCATCAGTGTTGCCAACGCCAGGAAAATATCCCTACAACTTACTTGATCTTACATCACTGTTACTTTCATATTCTTTATTTTGTATTTTGTATATTTTTTATAAGGAAAGCTTTAAATGATGCCTCATTCGTGTAATTTGATGATGTATTAAGGAAGTTATGGCCACAGAGGATATAAGTAATACTTACTCTGTGTTATGGCGTACCGACAAAAAATGGCCTTGAGAAATAATATACAGGGTGTATAAAAAAAACCTTTCAGGACTTTGGGATATGATTCCTCATACAAAAAGAAAGAAAAACGTTCCTATAAACATAGGTCCGAAAACGCTTCGTTTTCCAGATATCCGCCATTTTGTTTTTTTGTACAAAATAATTCATATCTAGAGAACGGTTTGACTGATTGAGTTCAAACTTGGCATGAAGTTTAACCTGACAATGATGTACCTCAAGAAAAATAAACGATTAAATCCAATCATGAGTTTCAAAATGGTTGTTGAAACTTAAATTACTCAAAAACCGTACGTTTTAACAAAAAATGTTGAAACACATGTTTTGTAGCCTTTTTGATTCCCTATCGGATGGTGTAACTGTCAAAACAATCGGATGAAGGATAATAGCTAAGTTAAAAGGTAATGACAACAAATGTCCATACAATATTGTAGTAATTACTGTCTTGGTATAGGATGCCGGGTTGAACAAACCAATTAGTACACATAACTTAACTGTTATCCTTCATCCGATTGTTTTGACAGTTAGGCCTACACCATCCTGTAGGGAATCAAAAGGGCTCTTGACAAAAAAGGAGTCTTGACATTTTTCGTTAAAATGTACGGGTTTGGAGTAATTTAGGTTTGAAATTTTCAAACCGCCGCCATTTTGAAACGCATGATTGGATTTAATCATTTATTTTTCTTGGGGTATATCATTGTTAGGTTAAACTTCTTGCCAAGTTTGAACTCAATCAGTCAAACCGTTCTCTAGATATGAATTATTTTGTACAAAAAACAAAATGGCGGATATCTGGAAAACGAAGCGTTTTCGGACCTATGTTTATAGGAACTTTTTTCTTACTTTTTGTATGAGAAATCATATCTCAAAGTCCTGAAAGGTTTTTTTTTATACACCCTGTATATGATACTATTGTAGTAATACTATTACGTGTGCAGAATTATAAAAGATATCAATTTGTTTCTATTTAGTCAGGATAGCTGCACATCTCAGTGCAAAGCATTAGAGATAATGTCCATACTAGTACACCCACTCACTAGCAATAGTGACTCACAGCTGATATAGAAACAGTCGCGTCAGATGGTCTTATCAAGAGCTAAGGTCCAGCTGATAAGCCTCTGAATTGGACCGAATTCAGACAAACGCAACCCTGTTTCTACAATGGCGAGGAAAGTTATAGTTTGTCCTTTATTTATTTAACCAGACCGCTTTGATCACAGCACGTAATAATATAATTAAAACGTGAGCCAACTGCTAAATTAACGCTTGATTCTATTCATAGATAAATTATTATTGGGTTGCAGTAAATATCCACTCCTTTGTATTATTTTGTCACAGTTGTAGACCAGGGAAATTGGACCAAAATCATCCTAGAATAACTAAATATTTTTCTACCGCATTTTTCTGCGGTATTCGGCGTTGTATTCGGAGAAGTCCAGGGGAAAAGTCTACATATAATACCTTGTCGGCAGACAAAAAGTGCTTTTGGGCATGCATAAAGT